>JAGFNQ010005669.1:0-88332 GCA_024364735.1 Boesenbergia rotunda
TTTGTTAACTAGACATTGACTTGGTTGGAAGTCAATTGTGTAACCCGTGTCACACAATTTGTAACGCCCGCCCTTATATCTACTCTCGGGGTGGGGTTACGTAATAATTAATCGTACTTATTTTTTTTTTCTATCTTCTAGCATGGCATTAAAACAACAACGCAAGGGCTAAGGACTGAGCATGCTTGTTTAACTATCAAAGTCGTTCTATAACATGATAATATCACTAGTAATGTAACTCATAACATAATCAAGTATAAGAGACCTCCAAGGTAAACACTATCATGCCATGTCAATCCTAATCACTAACACTTATTGTCAAGGGAACATAAACATAAACATAAATATGTAGATATAGAAGTCTTTCTTTCCCGAGCCACCACCCCACACATCTTCAGCCCACCTGCCTCTTCCTCTAGTTCAAGGGTCCATTACCTTTATCTGCAGCATAAGACAACACATAAACTAGTAAGCACAAATGCTTAGTAAGGATCCTGTCCTACTTGCAAAATCCATACGAAAGCATACAACATGTACACATAATAAATCATAAGCATGAGTTCATCATAGCATACTAAACATCACAGTTTCTAAGCAAGCAGTATAAAGTATGGAATGCATATACATAAGGATGCTTAACTTTTAAAATCATACTTTTAAATACTTAAATATCATCGTATCATCATTGGGGGTCCCCGGCTTGTACCACATACATACATCATAAGCGCGCATCCCTAAGTAGATACGAGGTAGCGAGCCCCGACCTACTAGGGTAAGGACAGCATAGTCGGTAGTCCCAGAACCGGGGCGTTCTTAAGGTGCCCATCCCTGTTGCACAGCTACGGTAGTGCCAGAACCGTGGACAGCATAGTCGGTAGTCCAGAACCGGGGCGTTCTTAAGGTGCCCATCCCTTGGACCCATACTTTGGTCCGGTACAAGCCCATTCATAAAGTAAAATACTTTACATGCTTTTACATATATGCTAAGGAATACTCCAAATCCACTCTTATGTGACACACCACTCTTCAAGGGTGCTCATGATCCCGTAGGGACACACCACACAACATAAGGGGTGCTCTTGATCCCATACTTAGTGGAGTATCCTTTCAAGCATTTTATCATACACATCACATGCAGTTCATAAAGGGTGCCACGTGGGCTATATAAACATGCTCATACATATGTCATATTTCAACCACTTACACAAACTTATATATGACAAGGTTGGTCACATAAATCATATTCCTGTCATAGAAAGTGGTAGCATACTTCATGAGTTAATCGAGTTCTTCTTAACCCTAAACCTAAGGTCCTGGCCGAAAGTCAAAGTAGAGATAGCTTAGGTTTTTGACATCAAACATCACATACAAGTATCATATCTATATCCATCATATATCATTCTAAGCATAGCATACATCATGGGGTAATCAAGCTTCACAAACCTAATGTTCTAGGCTTGGCCGAATATCACATGCTAGGGGAAAGGTTAAGTTTTCCTATCAAACATTCCCTTAAACATCACATGCATATACATATCATTATTCCCAAACATAAGCATATCTCCTAGGGTAGTTTAACCTTCACAAGCCCTAACCTTAGGGAGTTGGCCGAATGGTGTAGGGTAGGGGAAATTAGGGTTTTTGAATCAACATTCATACAAGCATTTACACAAACATCTCACATACCTATCATGCCACTTATTAAACATAGATTTCATCATAGATAATTATGCAACCCTAATCTCTAATCCCTCTAGGGTTGGCCGAACTCAAGGGTAAGGGAAACTAGGTTTCTTGAAATCAAATCTTCACACTAACATTTATACAAGCATTTTGTCTACACTACTAAGCATGGATATATCATAGGAATCATACAACCTTAAAACCCTCTTTGCTTCATGCTTTGGCCGAAAGTCACATAAGGGTAGAACCCTAGTTTTTGTTCACAACATCATAAAGAAAATCAACATACCTATATACCCTAAGTCTCACGGGATCTTCTCATGTATTAAAGAGTAACCAAAGCCTCTCCTAATGGAGGTGGCCGAAACTTACAAAGGGAAAACCCTAATTCTTTTGTACAAGAAAACAACAAGAATCATGCATAACAATTACACTGCAGGCGAGGGGATACTTACATCCTTTCGCTTGAATTTTACCCTCCCTAAATCTTTAGGGTACCCTTGGTTGAAGTGAGAGTGAGAGTTTCCTTTACCAAAGTTTCTCTAGAACCCTTGGCCCTAGTATAGGCAAGATCCTTGAATGGTTCTCCTTCCTCCTAATTCCCTAGGGTTAGAACCCTAGGGTTGTGTTTTTCGAAAATGAAAAGGGAGAAGGAGTAGATGAATTTCGGTGGGGAGAGTGAGGAAGAAGAAGAGAGGAAGTTATTCCAACTTCTCCTTCTCTTATTTATACTTTTCCCATGAAGAGACATGTCTCTTCACTTCTCTAGCTTTAACAAGCATGTTTCTTATTCTCTTAACATGAAATACTCTTGGTGCATTGGTTATGACATGATTAGTGCAACTAGGAGGTTCAAGGTTCAATCCTTGCTTCCTCCTTTCTATATTTCCTTTTTATCACCTTTTTGCACTAATCCATATCAAATCCCATTAAGCCAAGCCCATCATGAAATTTCATAATAATAATTATGTTTTATGAATTCATAATATTTCATAATATTTCATATTCATGAATTCATAATATTTCATGATATTTCATAATAATATTTCATGTATTTTATAATATTTCATATTCATGAATTCATAATATCTTATAATATTTCATAATAATATTTCATGAATTTCATAATATTTCATATTCATGAATTCATAATATTTCATATTCATGAATTCATAATATTTCATAATATTTTATATGGGAAAATATTTCATAATAATATTTCATGAATTCATAATATTTCATATGGGAAAATTTTGGGGCGTTACACAATTGACTGACACTTAGGAGATTGAACTTCATCCCCTTGACTAGAAGGACATTTGATATTCTAAGACATTCGGATATTTGAATGTCTCCTATTCCTATGACCTTAAGGCTACCATTGTTACCAAATGATACATTACCTCTACTCTTCTTATGAAATGTGGTAAACAATGATCTATCCCCGGCCATGTGTTTGGAGCATCCACTATCAACAAACCAAGTTGATAGATGCTCCCCCTCAATCATAACCTACACAATTCGAAAAATAGAAGTCTTAGGTACCCAAACCTTGGGACCTAAAGCATCAACTAAACATGACTTAGGCACCCATGCCTTGACAACTTTCTTTTGAGTCTTGGGTGTCCTAGATTGTCTCATGTCAGTCCTAGACATGAGAGATACAAATGAGGGTTCTTTAGGGCGGTAACCAATACCGGCCCTATTGTAAACTGCTCTTTGGGCATTTAGGATCATGTCTAGGGTCTTAGAGCTATTTGAGAATTTCCCAAGAATATTCTTGAGCTTCTCAACTTCACTCTTCAAGGATTGGTTTTCCTCTACTAACACATTATCATGCAAATCACTGATTTCCTCAACCTTAGAGGATTTCAATGTTTCAATTTCATGTTTCAGTGATTTAATTTCATCTTCTAGTAATTCAACATGTAAATCATCAATGTTATCATCCCTAGAAGCTTTCAATTGAGCAATTTCTAATTGCAATGCTTTAACTTTGTTTTTGAATTTCTTAAGCATACTAGTTAAACATGCAATTGCTCTATAACATTTTTCAAGCTCGGGAGAAGTTACCTCTTCATCATCCAAAGATGATGAAGCCGCGTTTGAGGAGCTTGAAGATTCTTCACTGCTCTCCTCTCCAAGAGCCATGAGAGCCACTTGTCTTGTGCTCTTCTCCTCCTTCTCATCATCGGATGAACTAGAGGATGACTCATCCCAAGAAGCCTTCAAAGCTTTCTTCTTCTTCTTGGATTTCTCTTCTTTTCTTTTGGGTTTCTCCTCCTTCTTAAGCTTCGGACATTCATTCTTGAAATGCCCTTTCCTACCACACTCAAAGCAAGATGTATTATTCTTATCAAGCTTGAATTCACTAGTGTTACCTCTCCTTTTGAAACGTCGGTCTCTTCGCATCATCCTTCTAACAAAGTTGGCCATTTCGGATGAAGAAGAGCCGCTGCCATCCTCCTCGGAATCAGATTCGGATCCGGAAGAGGATGAAGAAGATGAGACCTCCTTCTCCTTCTTCTTCTCCTTCTTCTTCTTAGTGACTCGATCTCCTGCAACTAAGGCAATCCCCTTCTCATTGGGGTCTTTGTTAGCCATTTCATTCAATTCCATCTTACAAAATAAATCATCTAATTTTACAATAGATAAATCCTTGGATACTTTGTAGGCATCCACCATGGATGACCACAAAGCATTCCTTGGAAATGCTTTCAAGACATACCTCACAAGGTCGCGATTCTCGACCTTTTCATCAATTGAATGAAGTCCATTAAGGACTTCCTTGAACCGGCTATGGAGCTCACTTACCGACTCATTCTCCTTCATGGAGAGATTTTGGAGTTGATTGAGGAACAAGTCCCTCTTGGCAATTCTAGAGTCTCGGGTGCCTTCATGGAGCTCTATGAGTTTGTTCCACAAGTCTTTTGCACTTGTGAAGGGACCAACCTTGATGAGTTGGTCTTTGTTCAAGCCACATTGTAGAGTGACCACCGCCTTCGCGTCGGCTTCACTCTTCCTTGTTTGTTCGGCCGTCCACCTCCATGATTCAAGTTCTTTGCCTTCATCATCCTTAGGAGGGGTGAATCCCTCCTTCACCGCGAACCAAGTATGGATGTCCATCTTCAAATAGTATTCTATCTTTGATCTCCAATATTGAAAGTCGGCACCATCAAAGAATGGAGGTCGGGTGGTGGAGAAGCCTTCTCTCAATGCCATCTTGTTGAGAACTCTCGGTTGTTAAGCCGTAAACAGAGCACCAAGCTCTGATACCACTTGTTGGGAACGAGATGGCTAGAGAGGGGGGGGGGGTGAATATAGCCAATCACTTCTTATTTGAGGAGTTATCAAATTTCTGCACTTGAAGTGATTAATAGCACAGTGGAAAACAAAACTTGCAGAAACTAAAAACCAAAAACCTAACTAGCAAGATTAGCAAGATCGCTAACAAGGAGATTTTACAAGGTTCGGGGATAACTTGCCCCTACTCCTTGGCGTGCCGTTAAGGTGGGCGATCCCTTGATCGTCGGCAGATCAAGCCCCGGTGAAACCGGATATGAAGCAACCTCCTTCTCGGTGGAGAAACCTCTCCATAGTGTGTTTCAAATAAGGATATAGTTTAAGCACAAAGAAACAACAAGAAGGATCTTACTCAAACACTTAGCAAGGACAAAGACACAGCAAGCTTCCCTGAGCTCCACCTAGTGGCGATCTCACGCAAGAACCCTCTTCGTGTCTTCCCACTGTCGGACTCCAAGCCTCTTGTCTTCTCCTTCAAGCGCTCAAGTATGATGATTGCCTCTCAATAGCTTGCTCAGAATGATTGAAGAACTCAAGAACAGCAAGCTTGATGTGGAGCAAAACGCAGGAACTCAAGAACACAAAAACTGAAGAAGTGCTGAACTCAACTTCTCTCGTTCCTTTTGTTTCTCCGCTAAGCGACAGATGATCTCATCTCCAGCAGCCTACAGCTGCCTCACTGCCAACGCGCCAGCTACACTGAACCCTAACTGAACTTCCTGAGCTCTCTCAGCTAAGCTTCAGTCAGCAGCTTCAGTCCTGCATCCAGCCGTTGCAACCTGTGTGGAGAAAGGGACAAACCTGCTCCAAGGAAAGCTCTCTTTGACTTCTCCTTGAGTGTTTGAATCCTCCCCTGTCACCTGAAACTTACTCAGAGCATTAGAGCAGTAAATCAAGCACCATATCAAATATCAGAGAAAAGTGGCAGCGAATCAGTTAAGTTCAGACGCGATCAGAGCGTCTGACAATGCAATTTGAATTAAAGTGATCGGTCACCGGACCGATCAGAGAACCCCCTGATCGGTCACCAGACCGATCAGGCTGGTTCCAGATCGATCAGGATCCGTCCTGATCGATCCCCAACGCTTAATTAGAAATCGCGATTTCTCCTGGGCCGATTACCAGATCGATCCCAGGTCTTGGATCGTTCACCGGACCGATCCACCCTTATATTTGGTGATTTCTGAGTTTCGCAGGCTAAGCCTTCTGATCGGTCACCGGACCGATCAAGCAGCCTCCTGATCGGTCACCAGACCGATCAGAACCTGACCAGACCGATCATGCTCCGTCCTGATCGATCATAGTGAGGAGCCTGCGACACTTGATCGTTCTCCGGAACGACCTACACAGTGATCCTGATCGGTCAGCAGACCGATCAGGTTCAGATCTGCAGGGGAACTCAACCTCACTGCTCGCTCCCTGATCGGTCACCAGACCGATCAGGAGCCAGTCAATGGGTGAAACACATACTCCCTGATCGGTCACCAGATCGATCAGGAGCAGCACAGTAGGTTCCCAACCTCACTGTGTGCTCCCTGATCGGTCGCCCGACCGATCAGTCATCGCTGGATCGGTCACCCGACCGATCCACGAAGGAGCAGCGTGCCAAAATCCCTGATCGATCACCAGACCGATCCAGGGACTCAAACTCAGCCCTCCAAGCTAAGTTTCCATCCACCTTAGCCCTCCAAGCTAAGGATTTTCTATCTAACTCTCCAAGTTGGGAATTTGCACCTAACCCTCCAAGTTAGGACTTTTCACCTAGCCCTCCAAGCTAGGACTTTTCACCCAACCCTTCCGAGTTAGAACATCATCCAACCTAGCCCTCCAAGCTAGGCACCTGACCCTCCAAGCCAGGACTTTTTCACCTAATTCTCCAGGATGGGAATTTGCACCTAACCCTCCAAGTTAGGACTTTTCACCTAGCCCTCCAAGCTAGGACTTTTCACCCAACCCTTCCGAATTAGGACTTTTCCAACACCTAGCTCTCCAGGCTAGGATTTTTCACACCTAACCTCCCAGGTCAGGACTTTTCAACACCTAGCCCTCCAGACTAGGATTTTCCATCCCTTGCCTGATCCTCGACCAGGACTTAATCATAATCATCATAATCAACCTAAACTAAAATCGATGTCAACACCAAAACAACAATCAGGGCCAGACTGCCTCAACAGTTATCGTTTCTCCGAGGTTCTTAAGTCCCATGATCAGCTCTTTGAGTTTGGCGTGTAGCTGGGCAATCGATTCTCCTCCTTGATGTGCTCTTCTTCCTCACAATTGTAGGAACACATCTTCCTTTGCTTTGGGGAATATTTCTTACCCTGCACTTTATTAAGCCTCTTAGATTTGAAATTCTGGGATAGTTTTCTTACCATGTAAGCTGCGTCTTCTTCTTCTTCAGAAGATTCCTCCTCGTGTTGAGGGCTATGTTGTCCATCTTACTTTTTCCTACACATCGAGATTCGTAAAGTTCTAATGTAGAAAATAATTGTTCTAAGGTACTAAATTATCTGAAGATCCTTAGATATGAAGTGCGCGTGTATTACGGAAGTCCAGTCTGGGGTTCATGGGAATGCGTTTAAATTATGCCTCTGTGCATCATGACTTGTTACCATTTCTCCGAGGTTCTTAATTCCTATGATCAGCTCTTTGTGTTTGGCGTGTAGCTGGGCAACTGATTCTCCTTCTTCCATTCATAGGTTACTGAGTTGGTTGCGGAGCAGATCTCGTTTTGCCAGCATTATTTCAGAAGTACCTTTGTGAAGCTCTAGGAACATTTCCTAATGTTCCTTTGCTGACATGTATGTTCCGATAGGGTTGACTTCTTGCGCCGGTAAAACGATTAGCAGATAAAACTTTGCCTTCCTGTTTGCTACAAACACTGTTTGCTCCTTCTTTGTCCACAGACTTTTATCTTTTTCTTTGTTGTCAGCGTCTTTGGGGACTTTAAAATCATATTTCATGATTAGTAATAATTCAAAGTTAGTTTTAAAAACTACCTGTATTTTTTACTTCCAATTCGCGAACTCCTTCTCAAATTTTGGTAGTGAGATAACTGGTCAGACTATTTTATTTGCTTCAGATGGGGGTTATTCTTTCTGGAGCATCCTGACTTTGATACCACTAATTGGTGATCGGTTGGTCGGTAAGAGGGGGTGAATTGCCCCCAAAAAATATAGACAATCTTTTGCTCTTTCTTAACAATGATAGAGGTTAGTTATCATAAATAAATAATATAAGCATGAACTAAATAAAGAAAGAAAAGAGACACGATCAGTTTACTTAGTTTATAACCAGGAAGGTTACTTATCCAAGGTAAAATGTAACTTAATCTACTGATTAACTCATTGGGGTGGAGAAGCTTATTACACAATGCAAAACTCAAGAAAACAGTAAAAAAACATAGAATGAATTCGTGTACAATTCGAATGGATACTTGTAACTGAACTCTGGGAACCTATTTATAGCCCCAATCAAGTCTATCCGAATGCTGACGTGGCCCTACACGGGCGCATGAGATATTAGGGGCGCTCGACACGTGGCTTACGGGTTATCCGCTTCGCAACGTTCGCAAACATCTAGCTATGGATGAGTTTCAGTGTCTCGGGCGCCTGTATAAACTCGGGCGCCTGGGAAAAAGGCGCCTGATTTCATAGGGGCACCCCCATTCATAGGCGCCTGAGTTGACTAGGGCGCTCGAGTGACTTTGGTCAGCTTTTTGTTGACCAGTCTCCAGTGAGTCATCTTGGATGATTTCAGGCTTTCTGGAGTTAGGCTCACCCGAACCCTCCTCTGGCCTTCTCCTCGAGTGAGCTTCCCCCCGGCTTCTCGTCCCTCGAACGTCGTACGCATCCATCTCTCTCCACCGGCGTACTCTACTGCAGATCTCCGTGTCCCTCAGATGCACCGAGACTGTAAAATACGGCAAGTAATTCTAGAGTTTAAATCAAGAAATAACCTTGTAGAATATGACGGAAAATTTTTAGAAATTTTTCTGGACGGAATTTATGAGGATAAATTTATAAATAATAGAATATAATTAGATGATCCGATTTAGTGGAGGTATATATATATATGTAACGACACGGCCCCTCAACCCATTGGCGGCCAAATCAACATTTGGCGGCCCAACAACTTGGCCGCTCGGCCCAACAACCTGGCGGCCAAATCAACATTTGGCGGCCCAACTATGTCGTCGACCAACAACCGATGTCGACAACCAACAACCGTGTCGTTACTCACTAGGTCTTTCCACCCCTGGCCAGTGGATTTTTGCCTTCCTCAGGATTCGAACTCTAGACCTCCAGGATAAGTACTAGAGTTTATGAATCCTGATACCAATTGAGCTAATTGTCACGCCCCGAGACCCAGGAGCCGCTGATCCAATAGAAAATCGGACAGCACCTCCCTTGTCCGGCGGATAATTTACACATACACACAGATAATATAACACAACCACGCAGTTTAAAGGGCCTCAGGCCTCCAATCCACACATATATAACTGCATATATGACTAATACGTCGTAAAACCAAAATCCGAACTCACCTGAGCTGCCAGGGGGCAGGAACAAAGCCAAAACCAAACGAAGTCCAACATAGGACTCAAAAATACAATACCATCGAATAAAACGTGCATACATGGTTAAAACATCACAACGGAAGCATAGGAATACTACAGGATCCATAACAAAACAACGAAAACCAAAAAGAGCTCCTCTGGAGCTGGGGACTGGCGGCTCGGGATCTCCTCGCAGACCTCAACATGAAATAAACATGTATGGCAACGGGGTGAGTCCATAGCTCAGCGAATACCCAACAGATATGCATAGAAAGTTATACTAACAACAAGAGTTCCGCTAATACAGTCTCATATCAACAAGAGGGAAAGACTGGAACTGAAAATACTGGGTAGATACATACCTGAATCCATCTAACCTGGAAAGTGGGTAAGGAATACCAAAGGAAAACAATAGGCATATAAGCACAGATAACAAGTCTCCAGTATATGCGATGTCAAACAAGTGCGGCAAATAAGTGCAGCAAACAATGCAAGATGCAAAGTATGCACATGGTGCAATGACATGTGTCACCCCTGACACCAGACAGAATCATCGTACACCTGTCATAGGGACGTCTGAACGGGAAGGGCTCTGACAACTGTACACCCTGCCATCACTGCTCCTGAGTGACTGGGTGGACAGGATGCTGGTGGAGACTCCGCTCCGACCCCAAGCAATGGGGGAGTCAAGCTCTAATCTCCTCGTGGCTCAGTACGAGAAGGGATCCCTGCTTGCTATCACGCCCGTGCTCACCCTCCTCATAGTGGCCGAACGGAGCAATACAGGGCAAATGCACACATCTACGGTATCCACTAACCCATGAGTGGCCGTGTGTGCATGTCATGTACCGGAAAACGATTAGGCTCAACCACAAGGGAGTCGCTGATCGCCGGCATGCAACAGTGCAAGGATGGTGTATGATAGATACACATACCTCCCTCCCAAGTCCTCAGTATACTAAGTCTCAGTTTGAAATCCTATAACAGGAAATACAGGTAACCTACAAGGTATACTGACCGGAAAACTACCAATCCCTTAAGGTCAAATGCAGGAGACAATACCACAATCTCTAGCATACAAATGGATATGACAATACTTGAGACTGTATGGAACTAACAGCAGAATAACTCAGGGATGTACAACAAGTATCCAGAACTGGCATAATAAACAGGGATAAACAACAATATCCAGAACAAACATAATAACCAGGGATAACGTAGAATCTTACTGCTATCTATAACATTCTATGCATAACAAAATGACAATATCAAGATAGATAAGTCAAAGGGTACCCGCCTCCAAGAGTGAAGTCCGTATCGATCGAGACAGAACCACCCGCCAAAATAAGTAACAATAAATCCGATCAAGCTCCTGTATCAAGGGTGTAATTTAATTAGCTATTACACAAATAACAACTAGCTAATTAATCCCTAATCCGTTTTAGGGTTTACCGAATCCGTCCTTTTCCAGTTGATTACCCTTGTAATTAAGATTAGATTTACTTTGAAGGTAAACCCGAATTCACGTTCCTTAAGCTTAGGTTGTTAGGTTTAAGTTTCAAATTAAACCTAACCCCTCCAAATTCCAAATTCTTGTATCTATGCAGCCATTAACCTAATGTTCCAATTAAACCCAATAGCCACAACTAGATAATCCAGTTTCCATTCAAGTATAACTACACTGCTAGCAAGATCTCAGCAGGATATCAAATGGCAACAACTAAGGCAAGACTAAATAAACCCCAATTGAGATTACCTCTTATAACGATTTCCAATTGCGACTCATTAACTCAGCAGCCATCCAATTCGTGAGGGATTCTACAGCTAGTCAAACCACAGATTCCATTCAATTTAGGGATCAATGTCACAGACCTAACCAATCTACTGAAAATCCAAATCAAACCAACATACACAATCTATCCTTACCTAAGTTGTTGCTCACGCAGTCCCTCTCCGTTCAGCTGTAAATCCTCGCCAAGGAATCGAGCAACCAATCTCCACAGAGAAGAACCGGAGCAATCCCTAAATCAGAATACAAGTGATATCACCATCCCCTCTCAATTCTTCCATAGATCTGATGCTAGAACCCAAAGGAAAATTGACAGCTTACCCTAATCAAAGCCGTCGACAGTGTCCTAGCTTCCTCCCCTGCCGTCGACTGAAGGGCACCCTTTGATCTGCCAATCCCGGGTAGGGGTAGACAAGGGTCGCGGGTAGAGTGACGAGGAAGGAGGAGAAGCTGCCGACCTAGGGAGCTCGATGGCTGGAATCGAGACCGCGAGGGGTCGGTAGAGTGCTACAAGACGGAGAGGCGTCGGCTGAGGAGTCGGCTTTCAATCGGGAGAGGCACAGCTAGAGCACGCGGCCGAGGGGGTGGAGCAGCAATCGGCTATCTGCGGCTGTGCCCGAGCGGAGAGAAGAGAGGGAGATGATGAAGAAGGGTGTCGGCTGCGGTGAGTGTGGAGGAAACGGATGGGCCAATGCAGTGAGCCCTAATCGGCTCTTATATTAGCATTTTTGCATTTTAGTCCAGCCATTTTCAACCTATTTGCAAGAACACCCCTAGGCTTAAGATTATATACGCTATAGCCCTTGTAACTATTCGTTTTAATTACAAGTAAATCCCTAATTTATGTCCAAGACTTCAGAAACCCTTGAACCTTCCCGGTAATCCTCCGAAACTTTTCGGGACCTGGTAAAAAATATCGGATTTAACATCCTCCCCCACTAATAAAAATTTGGTCCCCAAATTTCGATATTCACTATATTAAAACACTATCAAGAAGTATGCTGATATAAATACTGAACAGTAACTAATCACGCATACCTCAAGTGAACAGGTGGGGGTAGCGAGCTCGAATGACATCCTCAAGCTCCCAAGTAGCCTCCTCATCTGAGTGATGCTGCCATCCGACTTTAACCAGCCGGATTGTCTTGTTCCGCAACTGACGCTCCCGATGACCCAAAATCCGTACAGGAATCTCCTCGTAAGTCGCGTTAGGCTGGAGTGGAACTGAGACATCCGACAACACGTGTGAAGGGTCTGGCATGTATTTTCTCAGCATGGATACGTGAAATACATCATGTACACCGGTAATAGATGGTGGAAGAGCCAAACGATAAGCAACTGCTCCAACCCTCTCCAGAATCTGGAACGGACCGATGTAGCACGGAGCAAGCTTCCCTCGAAGACCGAATCGTTTCACTCCCTTCGTGGGTGAAACGCGCAGAAATACATGATCACCTACGGAGAACTCCAGAGGTCTCCGTCTCCGGTCGGCATAGCTCTTCTGACGATCCTGCTCCTCAGATATCCTGCGTCTGATGGTATGGACTAACTCTGCCTCGTGCTGAGCTCTCTGAGGTCCTAACAGCTGGGATTCCCCAATCTCCTCCCAGAGGATGGGTGTCTGACAAGGCCTCCCATACAACGCCTCATACGGTGCCATCTGGATAGCCGCATGATAGCTGTTGTTGTAGGCGAACTCGACAAGATGCAAATGATCCTCCCAATTGCCTCCAAAATCCATAACACAGGCTCGCAGTAAGTCCTCCAAGGTCTGGATAGTACGCTCTGACTGACCATCGGTCTGCGGATGGAAGGCAGTACTAAATCTAAGCTCGGTACCCATGGCCTTCTACAGACTCCGCCAGAAACGTGAGGTGAAGCGCGGATCTCGGTCAGAGATGATACTCAGCGGTATGCCGTGCAATCTGATGATCTCTCTGCAGTACAGCTCTGCTAATCTATCTAATGAATCGGTCCTCCGAATAGCTAGAAAGTGCGCGGATTTGGTCAATCGATCAACGATCACCCAAATCGCGTCAAGGCCTCGTCTGGTCCTAGGCAATCCCACCACGAAATCCATAGTAATGTGTTCCCACTTCCACTCGGGAATGGGAATACTCTGAAGTAGTCCAGCAGGTCTCTGGTGCTCAGCCTTAACCTGCTGGCAAACTAGACATCTAGCTACAAAGTCCGCGATGTCTTTCTTCATGCCGTTCCACCAGTAGGAACGCCTCAGGTCTCGATACATGCGGGTCCCGCCCGGGTGGATAGCAAATCGGGAACGATGTGCCTCCTGCAGTAACTCCTCTCGGATCGGATGTGACTCGGGTACACATAGTCTCCCTCGGAAGTAGAGAGTACCCTCGTCATCTCTGGTGAACTCAGTCTGCTGTGCTGAAGCCATCTGGCTGCCAAGGGACTGCAGGTGCTGATCGGTGGCCTGGGCCTCTCGAATCCTCATCCGGATGGAAGACTAAGCAACTATGGTCGCCAGAATACCCCTCTCAGTCTGCCCCTGCTCCTCTAAGCCCAACTCTGAGAAACCCTGAACTAGCTCGGTAACTGATGCCAGGAGGCAGGCCAAAGTCCCTCTGGACTTCCTGCTCAATGCGTCCGCCACAACATTAGCTTTTCCCGGATGGTAGCTAATGGTGCAATCATAATCCTTAAGGAACTCCATCCACCTCCTCTGTCGGAGGTTGAGCTCCTTCTGCGTAAACAGATACTTGAGACTCTTATGATCAGTGAAGATCTCAAAGGTAATACCGTATAGGTGGTGCCTCCAGATTTTTAGCGCAAAGATAATAGCTGTAAACTCTAAATCATGAACTGGGTAGTTCTTCTCATGCTCCTTCAGCTGTCGAGAAGCATAAGACACTACCCACCCGTGCTGCATCAAAACGGCGCCCAGTCCCTGATAAGATGCATCCGTATAAAGCACAAATCCGTCCTCTCCTGATGGAAGAACGAGGACGGGTGCCGACACTAATCTCTGCTTCAGCTCCTGGAAACTAGCCTCACAAGCCTCTGTCCATGTGAACTTCATGCCTTTCCTGGTAAGGCGTGTCAGTGGCACAGCAATAGTGGAAAATCCCTCTACAAATCGTCGGTAATATCCGGCCAAACCCAAGAAACTACGAACCTCAGTAATTGACTTCGGCTGCTCCCAGCTGGTAACAGCCTCGATTTTCTGGGGATCTACTGAGATGCCTCTGCTAGATACCACGTGTCCCAGAAAACCTACTGATGACAACCAGAAGGCACACTTGCTGAACTTCGCATATAAACGCTCTCGTCTGAGAGTCTCCAATACGATGCGAAGATGTTGTGCATGCTCCTCCTCAGAATGTGAGTAAACTAAGATGTCATCAATGAATACTATGACGAATTGATCCAGATACTGCAGAAATACGCGGTTCATCAAGTCCATGAATACCGCTGGAGCATTGGTAAGCCCAAATGGCATTACCAAAAACTCATAGTGTCCATATCTGGTGCGGAACGCTGTCTTCTGGACGTCTGACTCTCTGACCCTCAACTGATGATATCCGGATCGCAGATCAATCCTGGAATACACAGATGTGCCCCTAAGCTGATCAAACAAATCCTCAATCCGTGGCAGGGGGTACTTGTTCTTGATGGTCACTGCATTCAACTGTCGGTAGTCGATGCACAACCTCAAAGAACCGTCTTTCTTCTTCACGAAGAGAACTGAGGAACCCCATGGTGAGACACTAGGTCTGATGAATCCCCTGTCCAATAACTCCTGGAGTTGGACCTTCAGCTCGTCCAACTCTCTCGGTGCCATACGGTACGGAGCTTTCGATGCCGGCGAAGTCCCCTGTATCAGCTCAATAGTGAACTCCACTTGCCTCCTGGGAGGCAAACCTGGTAGCTCCTCTGGAAATACGTCCTGATATTCTCGGACCATTGGGACGTCCGAGAGCGGAGGGCTACTGCTGTCGTCGGTGCTAATAAATGATAGTAAGAAACCCTGACATCCGCGAGATAGTAGTCTCTGTGCCTGAAGCGCAGAAATAACCGATAAGCCCTCATCCCTGATGCCAGTGATATCCCACGAGGGTTGGTCCGGAGGCCGGAAGGTGACCACCCTCATCTGGCAATCGACTGTGGCATGATACGCGGTAAGGATGTCCATACCAATAATAATATCGAAGTCCACCATCTCCAGAACTAACAGATTAACCGTGAGGGTAATACTACCGAAATCTAATGGGCATGCTCTGACCTCCTGTGTGATACTCAAGATCTCTCCTGAGGGTAAGGATACAGATAACCCCTGTAGTATAGCGGTAGCCAATCTACCAATCCTACTCATGAATATCCGCGATATGAAGGAGTAAGAACTACCCGTATCAACTAATAGCTCAGCAGGAAAGGCATAAAGAGAAATAGTACCGCGGAATACCGATCCGTCGGCTCGCTGGGCCTCCTCCCGCATGACATCATATATCCGACCAGTCTCAGGCGGTGGTGGTACTGCTGGGTACTGCTGCGATGGGTCGGCTGGGTACTGTTGAGGTGGGAACTGCTTCTGAGACTGATGCTGCTGAACTGACCCTCCCACCGAGTACTGAGGCTGCTGCATCACAGGCTGATAAACTGGATAGGTCTGCTGTGGAGGTCCTGCAGCTGAGCTCTGGGATAAGGCTGGGGTGTAACTGGCCTCATGTCCTAGCATACCGTAAGCAGGTGCTGGTGGGGCGGCATACGGCTGGCGGAATGAAGGTTGCGTCCTCCGTCCGCCTCTCTGAGCTCCTGACTGTCCTGAATGTCCAGTCTGGCTAGTGGCTCCCGTCCCCTCATTTTGTGCCTTCAAGGCACAGTCCCTGCTCAAATGTCCTGGTAATCTGCAGTAGTAGCAAACGGCCTGCTCCAGGCGACAGTTTGCTACTACGTGCTCTCGGGATCCGCAACGGGTACAGTAAGATGGCTGTACAGTCTTCTTCCTGCTGAGAAGACTGGAAGGATCCGGTAGAAGAACGTCTCGACTTCTGGGACCTAGAGGATGCCCCAGAAGTGCCAGAAGCTGCCTGAGTGTGGCGGCCGCGCTTCTGTCCAGTAGTCTGCGGCTGCTGTGGCTGAGCTGAGTCTGTCGTAGCCTGTTTCCCCTTCTTCTTACCCCCAAATAATCTGTGCTGAGTCATCTCAATAACGAGCGCTCGCTCTAAGGCCTCTCGATAGGAGGTCGGGACAAATCCTGACATCCGAGTCTGAATATATGCCGCTAGACCCTGATGAAACTGAGTCATCCTCTCCATGTCGTCCGCAACCAGGTGGGGGCAATACTTTGATAGGCGGTTAAACTCTGCCTCATACTCTAGTACTGATCGGTCTCCCTGCTGGAGAAATATGAAATCCTGTCGTCTAGCCATACGGAACACTACTGGAAGGTACCTCGCCTCAAATGCCTCCCGGAATGTGTCCCAGGTGACATACTCCTCGCCAATAACGGTCTGCCGCGTAGTCCACCAGGCATAAACGACCCAAAGGTCCGAAACTCCTTGAACTAGGGTAAGTTGATCCTTCATTGATCGAGTCAACTACAGTAGGCAACCCTAGTGCTCGCTCAGCTAATAATAGCTGGAACACGTACTATAAATAGTACGGTCTAGAAAACCAAAATCCTTATCCTCCAATAGATTGTCGACATATTCAACCTTAGTTGTCCGTTTCAACAATCGGGGCTACTAGAGAATTTACATTCTCTGCTCCAAGATCTCGTCCGCAACATGTCACTAATCGCTCATATGAACGATCACGAATAAGATAGATTGACAACATGTCAATTCAACTAAAACAGGTTTACATATATCTATCCATCCAGTATGAATATATACGATCCCACCAAACTGGGATAATCTAACCAATCTAAACTCTAATAGTGAATACTAAAAGTAGTATAGGTCCAGAAGATATACCTATATGCTGCCTGGAGAAGTCCTGTCGCTGCCAAGTCCCAAATTGCCGTCGCACGACTTTAAAAATCCGTAATGTACTCGGATGAATAACATCAAACCCGAGCTCCGACACCTACCAGTACAGTGTCAGATTTAAATTCCGAGAAATCCACGAATCGATGGTATCCCGCATCCTGGGCTTGATACCAAAAATAAATTGGTATCAGATAAACATCGTAAATCCAAAAGCACTTAAGGTATCCGACAACCTGAGCTCTGATACCAAAAATAAATTGTCACGCCCCGAGACTCAGAGCCGCTGATCCAATAGAAAATCGGACAGCACCTCCCTTGTCCGGCGGATAATTTACACATACACACAGATAATATAACACAACCACGCAGTTTAAAGGGCCTCAGGCCTCCAATCCACACATATATAACTGCATATATGACTAATACGTCGTAAAACCAAAATCCGAACTCACCTGAGCTGCCAGGGGGCAGGAACAAAGCCAAAACCAAACGAAGTCCAACATAGGACTCAAAAATACAATACCATCGAATAAAACGTGCATACATGGTTAAAACATCACAACGGAAGCATAGGAATACTACAGGGTCCATAACAAAACAACGGAAACCAAAAAGAGCTCCTCTGGAGCTGGGGACTGGCGGCTCGGGATCTCCTCGCAGACCTCAACCTGAAATAAACATGTATGGCAACGGGGTGAGTCCATAGCTCAGCGAATACCCAACAGATATGTATAGAAAGTTATACTAACAACAAGAGTTCCGCTAATACAGTCTCATATCAACAAGAGGGAAAGACTGGAACTGAAAATACTGGGTAGCTACATACCTGAATCCATCTAACCTGGAAAGAGGGTAAGAAATACCAAAGGAAAACAATAGGCATATAAGCACAGATAACAAGTCTCCAGTATATGCGATGTCAAACAAGTGCAGCAAACAATGCAAGATGCAAAGTATGCACATGGTGCAATGACATGTGTCACCCCTGACACCAGACAGAATCATCGTACACCTGTCATAGGGACGTCTGAACGGGTAGGGCTCTGACAACTGTACACCCTGCCATCACTGCTCCTGAGTGACCGAGTGGACAGGATGCTGGTGGAGACTCCGCTCTGACCCCAAGCAATGGGGGAGTCAAGCTCTCATCTCCTCGTGGCTCAGTACGAGAAGGGATCCCTGCTTGCTACCACGCCCGTGCTCACCCTCCTCATAGTGGCCGAACGGAGCAATACAGGGCAAATGCACACATCTACGGTATCCACTAACCCATGAGTGGTCGTGTGTGCATGTCATGTACCGGAAAACGATTAGGCTCAACCACAAGGGAGTCGCTGATTGCCGGCATGCAACAGTGCAAGGATGGTGTATGATAGATACACATACCTCCCTCCCAAGTCCTCAGTATACTAAGTCTCAGTCTGAAATCCTATAATAGGAAATACAGGTAACCTACAAGGTATACTGACCGGAAAACTACCAATCCCTCAAGGTTAAATGCAGGAGACAATACCACGATCTCTAGCATACAAATGGATATGACAATACCTGAGACTGTATGGAACTAACAGCAGAATAACTCAGGGATGTACAACAAGTATCCAGAACTGGCATAATAAACAGGGATAAACAACAATATCCAGAACAAATATAATAACCAGGGATAGCGTAGAATCTTACTACTATCTATAACATTCTATGCATAACAAAATGACAATATCAAGATAGATAAGTCAAAGGGTACCTGCCTCCAAGAGTGAAGTCCGTATTGATCGAGACAGAACCACCTGCCAAAATAAGTAACAATAAATCCGATCAAGCTCCTGTATCAAGGGTGTAATTTAATTAGCTATTACACAAATAACAACTAGCTAATTAATCCCTAATCCGTTTTAGGGTTTACCGAATCCGTCCTTTTCCAGTTGATTACCCTTGTAATTAAGATTAGATTTACTTTGAAGGTAAACCCGAATTCACGTTCCTTAAGCTTAGGTTGTTAGGTTTAAGTTTCAAATTAAACCTAACCCCTCCAAATTCCAAATTCTTGTATCCATGCAGCCATTAACCTAATGTTCCAATTAAACCCAATAGCCACAACTAGATAATCCAGTTTCCATTCAAGTATAACTACACTGCTAGCAAGATCTCAGCAGGATATCAAATGGCAACAACTAAGGCAAGACTAAATAAACCCCAAATGAGATTACCTCTTATAACGATTTCCAATTGCGACTCATTAACTCAGCAGCCATCCAATTCGTGAGGGATTCTACAGCTAGTCAAACCACAAATTTCATTCAATTTAGGGATCAATGTCACAGACCTAAACAATCTACTGAAAATCCAAATCAAACCAACATTCACAATCTATCCTTACCTAAGTTGTTGCTCACGCAGTCCCTCTCCGTTCAGCTGTAAATCCTCGCCAAGGAATCGAGCAACCAATCTCCACAGAGAAGAACCGGAGCAATCCCTAAATCAGCTTGTAACTATTCGTTTTAATTACAAGTAAATCCCTAATTTATGTCCAAGACTTCAGAAACCCTTGAACCTTCCCGGTAACCCTCCGAAACTTTTCGGGACCTGGTAAAAAATATCGGATTTAACAATATATATATAGGGACTAAACCTAATTTAATCGGCCAAAAGCCTTCCTTCATTTCGTTGCTCGCCTGCAGCCAAGTGCCGACCCGACGCCTCCCTCTCCCCTCGCGTGCCCTAGCCGCAGCCACTCTGATCTCTTCCTCCCTTCTTCACCCGCAGTGACGCCACTCCTCACCTTGCGATTACGCCAACAAGCCGACGTCGTCAACCCTCCCTGGCCAAGAACAAGAGCGAGGATCTCTCTGTGCGCCACTGCCACTCTCCCGTAATCGATTGAGCATCGCACCCTCGACGGACCCGATCTTCGTCAAATAGCTTCGGCCACGAGTAAGTGCGATATGAATCTGGGTTGTGTTGTCTTTCATTTCCCAATCTTCCCTTCCGTTGTTGCTGTAGGAAACCATCACTGATCGATGAGGGCCAATTGATCCAACTTAGCAGCCCTTGCTTTCTAGCAAGAGAGTGTGTCATTGAGCACCAAGGGCAGAGCTCGAATACGTGTCCTATTGGGTTGTCTCCTTGTGGCAATCGATTTGAGGAAGCTTGGATCTGTACGAGAGGTTGACGTTGCTACCATCTTATGTAAGAGTTGTTTGGTTAGCAATTAGCATGGATGAATTTGATGTTAGCTTACTTTTTATCCATTTCCAGATTGGTGGTAGCATTCACTATGATGAATTAGGTTTTAATTTTGTTTTAGATTAAGTTATAGCTTAGTCTCTTGGTGTGGTGGTGTTCTGCCGTGGACCAATGGTTTGGAGTTTATTAGGCTATGGATTGAGGGAGCAATGTTTTGATTGAGCATAGTGTTGCTAGCCTTGATCTTTTGATTCCCTGTTATGTCGTGAGATGCCTTTGTGTAGGGATTAGCATGGGTAGAGGATACTTGTGTTGATTCCCTTGCCATATCGGATTTCTACTTCTTGGATTGATCATGATATAATCATTTTGTCTTTGGGAATAGGTATTGGTTGTAGCTAGCTCAGATAAGGAGCTACCCGGTTAGAAACCTTGTGTAATTGAACCTAAGGGGATTTTGGATTAGCTTTAACAGAATTGAAACCATTACATAGTTTGGGTTGGTATGGTTAGGGTATGGTTGACTTGATTGGAGTGAGAATGGGCCAAACCAGTGAAGGGAGGAGATCTTTTAGGGTTAATGTGGGATTAACACTAAATGATCTCAAGGAATGAGGTTAATTGGAACTTAATCCTAATTTAAGCTTGGAATTTAGTTTGGCTAGTTGTTACTTGTATAAGTTGCTAAGTTGTATATCTTGGCACAGGACATTGATTGATTTCGATTCGGATATCTAGGCATGGATTCTCTACTGATACGGGCTTCATCGGAGGCGGGTACCCTTTGACTTATCTTTTAGATATTGTCATATTGCTATGCGTGGTTTGTTATAAATAACAATAAGATTGTATGCTATATCTGCCTTAGTATACCTGCATTTGATATATGTTGCTTATCCTTGAGGTTATCTCCCGTTTAGATTCATACAGTCTCATTTGTTGTCTTGTGTATATATGTGCATAGATGTAGAGATATGTTCCCTCTTGCATTTTGACATTGATAGATCACTGGTTACTTTTTCAGTATACCTAGTAGGTTACGTGCATTCCATAATATAGGATTCAGACCTATACCTAGCACACGGAGGTGTTAGTTGAGGACTTGGTGGGTGTATATGTGTTTGGGTCATGCACTATCCTTGCATTATTGCATGCTGACGATCATCGGCTCCTATATAGTCTAAGCCCATCGTCAGTTACATGAGGATATACACACACATTGACTCAGGGGTAGTGGCTACCATAGGGTGTGTGTGTTTGCCCTGTATTGCTCCGCACGGTCACTATTTGGAGGGTGGTTCCGGTGCGTGGTAGCAAGCAGGGATCCCTTCTCGTCTTGAGACACGAGAAGATGAGAGCTAGACTCCCCCATTGCTTGGGGTAGGAGAGAGACCTCCGCCAGCATCCTGTCCACTCGGTCACTCAGGAGCAGTGATAACAGGGTGCGTACAGTTGTCATAGCCCTACCCACGTGGACGTTCATTTATGATAAGTGGATGGTGCCTGACTGGCGTCAGGGGTGACACATGTCATTGCACCATGTGCATATTTTGCATCGTGCATTGTTTGCTGCATTTGATTTCTGCACTTGATTGACATGCATATATTGGATACCTGTTTATCTTGGATTATGTGTTATACTTGTTCCATTGGGATTTATTTCACCTTTTTGCATGATAGATGGATTCGGGTATGTACCTGTATTTAGCATCTTCAGTCTACCCTTTTCGATTGTTTATATGAGACTGTATTAGCGTAGACCCTTATTGTTATTGTAATGCACTATGCATATCTGCGAGGTATTCGCTGAGTTATGGACTCACACCATTGCCATACATTTTTATTTCAGGTTGATATCTGCCAGTCGCCAGTCCCATGCCTGAGACGACATTCGATTTGGCTTTTATATGATACATTCTGTTTTTGGACCATGTTATGTTTATTTCGTTGCACTGGATTTATCGTGAACTTGTAGTATGTGACTTTATTTATGGCATTGTACTTTTGAGTCCTATGTTGGGTTGTGTGTGGTTTTGCTGCATTCCTGCCCCCTGGCAGCTCAGGTAAGTTCGCATTTTGGTTTTATTAGTATATTGTCATATATATGTTGATCTGTTTGGATTTTAGGCCTGAGGCCCATATAAACTGCATGGTATGATTATTTTGTGGTATGTATGTGTAAATTGTCCGCCGGACAGGGGAGGTGCTGCCCGATTTTCTATTGGATCAGCAGCTCCTAGGTCTCGGGGCGTGACTGAGACCGTCAGCTCCCTTCTCATGCCATCCTTCTCGACCACTGCGTCTTCTACTCGATTTCCTGCGCTCCTAAACTCCTGCACACTTAGACATAGGGATCAAAATATAACATGACCTAACTTGACTCGGTTGACGACATAAAAACTTACCTGGGATACTTACAAATGAGATGAGAGAGGGTAGAGAGAGAAAGTGATATAGAAAATGTAGGGAGAGAAAGTGATATATAAAATATACAGAAAAAATAAAAAATAAAGATAAATAAATTATGATAAGAGAGATAGAGAGAGAAAATGATATTGAAAATATATAGAGAGAAATTGAGATGAGATAGGTAGAGAGAGAAAATGATATAAATAATATAGAGAGAGAAAATGATAGAGAAAATATAAAAAATAAAGATAAATAAATTATAATAAGTGAGGTATACACAGAAAGTGATATTGAAAATATATAGAGAGAATATGAGAAGAGAAAGGTAGAGAGACAAAGTGATAGAAAATATAGAGAGAGAAAAGAATAAACAAATAGAGAAAAATTTTAAAATGTAGAGAGAGAAAGTAAAATGAGAGTATGCAAAAGGAGATAGTAAAATAAAAAATAAAAAAAATAAAAAAAGAGTGTTTTAGATATATGAAAATGAAGGAATGATTAAGGAGTTTGATTGATGAGGGGGGAATAGGGAATGAAAATGAGGGAATGCCCCATTGACATTTACCAAACAGTGTCAATAGAAATGATTAACATCGATTCCCATTCCCTATTCTCTATTACCCAAAACCAAATGCCCCCTTAGAATGAATTTGTGTATAATTTGAATAGATACTTGTAATTGAGCTCTGGGGATCTATTTATTGCCGCAGTCAGGTCTATCCGAATGCTAACGTGGCCCTACATGGGCGCCTGAGAGGTTAGGGGCGCTTGACACGTAGTTTAGGGGTTATACGCTTTGCAACGTTCGCAAACGGCTAGCTATAGATAAGTTTTAGTGTCTCGAGCGCCTGTATGCACTGAGGCGCATGGGAATAAGGCGCCCGAGTGCATAGGGTCGCCCCCATTCACAGGTGTCCGAGTGAATTTGGCCAGTTTTTTGCTGACTAGTCTTTAGCGGGTCTTCTTGGGTGATTTTAGGCCTTACGGAGTTGGGCTCACCCGAACCCTTCTCCGGCCTTCTCCTCGAGTGAGCTTCCCCTCGGCTTCTTGTCCTTCGGACGTCGCATGCGTCCTTCTTGCTCACTGGTGTACTCTTCCATAGACCTCCGTATCTCTCGGATGCACCAAGCCCGTTGGCTCCCTTTCCATGCCATCATTCTCGACTGCTGCGTCTTCCGCTCTTCTTTCTACGCTCCTAAGCTCCTGCACACTTAGATACAGGGATCAAAACACAACATGACCTAACATGACTCGGTTGACCACATCAAAACTTACTTGGGGTACTTACAATCTCCCCCTTTTTGATGTACATCAGCCCGAGTTAAGTTAGGGTAAAAGAACACATAAAAACACATAAGATCACAAGAATAAATATGTGACAATGTACTTTAAAAATAAAAAGTATAAAATTAAGTCTCCCCCTTAACTTAATCCTATTTTCTCCCCCTTTGATAACATCAAAATTTTAAAATGTTAAGGAAAAATTAACACTAATAAGAATGAACTTACAAAAATTCATAGAAAATTATTTAAGTATCCAAAAATTTTGAAAATTTTTGAGAACGTGCCAAAAAATAATAGTCAGTTTACAAAAAATCTATTTTTTTTTAAATTTTGTCAAAAATTATTTTTAAAATCCCAAGTCAAAAATTTTAGAAAAATAATTTACAAAAATTTATTTTTACTCGAAAATTTATCAAATTTTTTATTCAAGTTAGAATTTTGACAGACTCATTTCGAAAAATTATCAAAGTAAAATTAATTTTCTATCTTCTAACAAGATAATTTTAAATTCAAGGTTAATAATTTTGAAAATATGATTTTGACTTCAAATAAATTTGAAAATTTTTTCTCAATGCTTAAAATATAATCCATAGATATTGGAAAATCAGATTTGATAAAATTAATTTTTTGAGTATTTTTAAAATTTAAAAATATATTCTCGAATGAAAAATCTTAATAATTCTAATTAACTATTAAAAATTTTGAAAAAATATTTATTGATAGCTGACAGTAGACTCTATCATTAAAAAATATTAAACTAATTTTTCTGCAATAGTTATATCTTCGAAATATTTTAACAAAATTACAAATAAAACACTAAATAAATTAAAAAACAAATGACAAACAAGTAAAAAACGAAATTTAACAGTTTAGTATAGATTTTGCGATCCAATATAAAATCATTCCAACTAGATTAATAAAAAATTTAGGTGAAATATAAGTCTTCAGAATTTTTATAATTTGGCCCCTATGAAGTCATAAATACAAATTTAGTCCTCCAGTATATCTAATTTTAGAACTAGGAACCTTAGGGCATGAATGATTTTTCAATATTTCAATTTCTTCCTTTAGCTTTTCATTTTCATGTTTTAATTTGTTAAACATTTCAAGTGGACATAAAGAGACTAGTTGTTTTCTCAATTCTCAATTTTTATTTTCTAATTTGCATATTGATTTCATCATAGCCTTGATACCTGAATAGAGTACATCAGGAGGTAGAAAAATACCTCACTTACCATATCTTTTTCGAACTCCGAAGCTCCCCCTTCGTCGCTGCTATCTTCAGATATGGCTCCCCCTTCATCGATGCTTTCTTCTTCTTCGTGGGTGACCATTAACATAAGTCTGGCGTGTTCTATGAGATCAGACTCATCTGATGATGATTCGCCCCATGTGACCTTTAAGTTCTTGTGCTTGACCTTGTTGGATTGGTTCGCCTTTAGCCTCGAACAGTTCTCCTTGATGTGCTCTTCTTCTTCACAATTGTAGGAACAGATATTCCTTTGCTTTGGGGAATATTCTTACCCTGCACTTTATTAAGCCTCTTAGATTTGAAATTCTTGGATAATTTTCTTACCTTGAAAGCTGTGTCTTCTTCATCTTCTAAAGATTCCTCTTCATGTTGGATGTTCTACGTGCTGAGGGCTATGTTGTCCATCTTACTTTTTCCTACATATCGAGATTCGTGAAGTTCTAATGTAGAAAACAGTTGATCTAAGGTACTTATCTTAAGATCCTTAGATATGAAGTACGCGTCTATTACGGAAGTCCGATCTAGGGTTCTTGGGAATGCGTTTAAATTATGCCTCTGTGCGTCACGACTTGTTATCGTTTCTCCGAGGTTCGTAAGTCCCATGATCAGCTCTTTGAGTTTGGCGTGTAGCTGGGCAATCGATTCTCCTCCTTGAGGTGCTCTTCTTCCTCACAATTGTAGGAACACATCTTCCTTTGCTTTGGGGAATATTTCTTACCCTGCACTTTATTAAGCCTCTTAGATTTGAAATTCTGGGATAGTTTTCTTACCATGTAAGCTGCGTCTTCTTCTTCTTTAGAAAATTCCTCCTCGTGTTGGATGTTCCACGTGCTGAGGGCTATGTTGTCCATCTTACTTTTTCCTACACATCGAGATTCATGAAGTTCTAATGTAGAAAATAATTGTTCTAATGTACTTATCTGAAGATCCTTAGATATGAAGTGCGTGTGTATTACGGAAGTCCAGTCTGGGGTTCATGGGAATGCGTTTAAATTATGCCTCTGTGCATCATGACTTGTTACCGTTTCTCTGAGGTTCTTAATTCCCATGATCAGCTCTTTGTGTTTGGCGTGTAGCTGGGCAACTGATTCTCCTTCTTCCATTCATTGGTTGTTGAGTTGGTTGCGGAGCAGATCTCATTTTGCCAGCATTATTTCAGAAGTACCTTTGTGAAGCTCTAGGAACTTTTCCTAATGTTCCTTTGCTGACATGTATGTTCCAATAGGGTTGACTTCTTGCGCCGGTAAAACGATTAGCAGATGAAACTTTGCCTTCCTGTTTGCTACAAACACTGTTTGCTCCTTCTTTGTCCACAGACTTTTATCTTTTTCTTTGTTGTCAGCGTCTTTGGGGACTTCAAAATCATGTTTCATGATTAGTAATAATTCAAAGTCAGTTTTAAAAATTACCTGTATTTTTCGCTTCCAATTCGCGAACTCCTTCTCAAATTTTGGTAGTGAGATAACTGGTCTGACTATTTTATTTGCTTCAGATGGGGGTTATTCCTTCTGGAGCGTCCTGACTTTGATACCACTTATTGGTGATCGGTTGGTCGGTAAGTGGGGGTGAATTGCCCCCAAAAAATATAGACGATCTTTTGTTCTTTCTTAACAATGATAGAGGTTAGTTATCATAAATAAATAATATAATCATGAACTAAATAAAGAATGAAAAGAGACACGATCAGTTTACTTAGTTTATAACCAGGAAGGTTGCTTATCTAAGGAAAAATATATCTCAATCTACTGATTAACTCATTGGGGCAGAGAAGCTTATTACACAATGCAAAACTCAAGAAAACAGTAAAAAACATAGAATGAATTCGTGTACAATTCGAATGGATACTTGTAACTGAACTCTGGGAACCTATTTATTGCCCCAGTCAAGTCTATCCGAATGCTGACGTGGCCCTACACGGGCGCACGAGATGTTAGGGGCGCTCAACACGTGGCTTACGGGTTATCCGCTTCGCAACGTTCGCAAACATCTAGCTATGGATGAGTTTCAATGTCTCGGGCGCCTGTATAAACTGGGGCGCCTGGGAATAAGGCGCCTGATTTCATAGGGGCACCCCCATTCATAGGCGCCTGAGTTGACTAGGGTGCTCGAGTGACTTTGGTCAACTTTTTGTTGACCAGTCTCTAGTGAGTCTTCTTGGATGATTTCAGGCTTTCTGGAGTTAGGCTCACCCGAACCCTCCTCTGGCCTTCTCCTCGAGTGAGCTTCCCCCCGGCTTCTCGTCCCTCGAACGTCGTACGCATCCTTCTCGCTCCGCCGGCGTACTCTACTGCAGATCTCCGTGTCCCTCAGATGCACCGAGACTGTAAAATACGACAAGTAATTCTAGAGTTTAAATCAAGAAATAACCTTGTAGAATATGACGAAAAATTTTTAGAAATTTTTCTGGATGGAATTTATGAGGATAAATTTATAAATAATAGAATATAATTAGATGATCCGATTTATTGGAGGTATATATATTATATATATATAGGGACTAAACCTAATTTAATCGGCCAAAAGCCTTCCTTCATTTCGGTGCTCGCCTGCAGCCAAGCGCCGACCCGACGCCTCCCTCTCCCCTCGCGTGCCCTAGCCGTAGCCACCCCGATCTCTTCCTCCCTTCTTCGCCTGCAGTGATGCCACTCCTCACCTCGCGATTATGCCAACAAGCCAACGTCGTCAGCCCTCCCCGGCCAAGAACGAGAGTGAGGATCTCTCTGTGCGCCACTGCCACTCTCCCTCAATCGATTGAGCATCTCACCCTCGACGGACCCGATCTTCGTCAAACAGCTTCGGCCACGGGTAAGTACGAGATGAATCTGGGTTGTGTTGTCTTTGATTTCCCAATCTTCTCTTCCGTTGTTGCTGTAGGAAACCATCACTGATCGATGAGGGCCAATCGATCCAACTTAGCAGCCCTTGCTTTCTAGCAAGAGAGTGTGTCATTGAGCACCAAGGGCAGAGCTCGAATACGTGTCCTATTGGGTTGTCTCCTTGCGGCAATCGATTTGAGGAAGCTTGGATCTGCACGAGAGGTTGACGTTGCTACCATCTTATGTAAGAGTTGTTTGGTTAGCAATTAGCATGGATGAATTTGATGTTAGCTTACTTTTTATCCGTTTCCAGATTGGTGGTAGCATTCACTATGATGAATTAGGTTTTAATTTTGTTTTAGATTAAGTTATAGCTTAGTCTCTTGGTGTGGTGGTGTTCTGCCGTGGACCAATGGTTTGGAGTTTATTAGGCTATGGATTGAGGGAGCAATGTTTTGATTGAGCATAGTGTTGCTAGCCTTGATCTTTTGATTCCCTATTATGTCGTGAGATGCCTTTGTGTAGGGATTAGCATGGGTAGAGGATACTTGTGTTGATTCCCTTGCCATATCGGATTTCTACTTCTTGGATTGATCATGATATAATCATTTTGTCTTTGGGAATAGGTATTGGTTGTAGCTAGCTCAAATAAGAAGCTACCCGGTTAGAAACATTGTGTAATTGAACCTAAGGGGATTTTGGATTAGCTTTAACAGAATTGAAACCATTACATAGTTTGTGTTGGTATGGTTAGGGTATGGTTGACTTGATTGGAGTGAGAATGGGCCAAACCAGTGAAGGGAGGAGATCTTTTAGCGTTAATGTGGGATTAACACTAAATGATCTCAAGGAATGAGGTTAATTGGAACTTAATCCTAATTTAAGCTTGGAATTTAGTTTGGCTAGTTGTTACTTGTATAAGTTGCTAAGTTGTATATCTTGGCACAGGACATTGATTGATTTCGATTCGGATATCTAGGCATGGATTCTCTACTGATACGGGCTTCTTCGGAGGTGGGTACCCTTTGACTTATCTTTTAGATATTGTCATATTGCTATGCGTGGATTGTTATAAATAACAGTAAGATTGTATGCTATATCTGCCTTAGTATACCTGCATTTGATATATGTTGCTTATCCTTGAGGTTATCTCCCGTTTAGATTCATACAGTCTCATTTGTTGTCTTGTGTATATATGTGCATAGATGTAGAGATATGTTCCCTCTTGCATTTTGACATTGATAGATCACTGGTTACTTTTTCAGTATACCTAGTAGGTTACGTGTATTCCATAATATAGGATTCAGACCTATACCTAGCACACGGAGGTGTTAGTTCAAGACTTGGTGGGTGTATATGTGTTTGGGTAATGCACTATCCTTGCATTATTGCATGCTGACGATCATCGACTCCTATGTAGTCTGAGCCCATCGTTAGTTACATGAGGATATGCACACACATCCACTCAGGGGTAGTGGCTACCATAGGGTGTGTGCATTTGCCCTGTATTTCTCCACACGGTCACTATTTGGAGGGTGGTTCCGGTGCGTGGTAGCAATCAGGGATCCCTTTTCGTCCTGAGACACGAGAAGATGAGAGCTAGACTCCCCCATTGCTTGGGGTAGGAGAGAGACCTCTGCCAGCATCCTGTCTACTCGGTCACTCAGGAGCAGTGATAGCAGGGTGCATACAGTTGTCATAGCCCTATCCACGCGGATGTTCATTTATGATAGGTGGACAGTGCCTGACTGGCATCAGGGGTGACACATGTCATTGCTCCATGTACGTATTTTGCATCGTGCATTTTTTGCTGCATTTGATTTATGCACTTGATTGATATGCATATATTGGATACCTGTTTATCTTGGATTATGTGTTATACTTGTTCCATAGGGATTTATTTCACCTTTCTGCAGGATAGATGGATTCGGGTATGTACCTGTTGTTAGTGATATGAGAGAAGTGTCCTAAGGCAATCGCCTTATGATGTAAACATTATTTTAATAAATGATAATTCACTATTTGAGTATACATGTTTGTGTATTTGATTGGATCTTAAACTCATATACTGAATGTCCGCCATACAATTCACAGCATAAGAGAATTTGTGATGGGATCACAACTAGTGATTATCTCTAAATGTGCAAATGTGAATTGTTGGAAATATCCCTAGTCGATGAATTGATAAATACGGACATTATCAATTCTGTTGAGACTAGCATGGGTTATTCTCTATTCAGCTGATTCTCACTGGCTGGTGACATTGGGATGTCCGGAGATAAACATGGATGCTAGTTAAGGGAACTAGTTCATTGGAGTGACTAGCTGTAAGACTTCATATGAGAATCTACATGTAGATATGTCAATGAAGATCTTACTGCGGCTTAAGTTCGATGTTCCTTTGACTTGCGGTGTTCAAGTCATCTTGGTCATGGAGACTTATACTTTGACATCTTAAGCAAGCATCTCCAAGGAGGTGTGGACCCAGGATGATCGGGTATAAGCCGAAGTGCCCGAAGATGTTTGAACAGCCTACAAAGGATTCACCACTCCTTGCGAGGAGATGTATACCCAGGCCTATCGTCGGATTGTTACTCAAAAACCTCTGGCCAGAGTATATCATGTTTAGAGTGCGAGTCTCTAAAATACATGAGAGTAATTAGAAATCCAAAGGACGAGAAAGACACTACTTGGGCTAGGTGTGACATAGTCAGCCTAGTGGGGACTGACACCATAGACCGTGTCCTGAACCAAGTGGGTATAAGGTGGTGAAGGGAATGGGGCACGATTCATTAGAGCTGCTGAAGGGTTTCAGAATAATTTCTTCTGAGGTCAAACCGTTGATCTTTCGATTAATTGGGGATCATGATGTACTACTAGGTGCCACTCATGATCGTTCTATAATTGGTTGATTATAGACGACCAACATAAATCGAAAGCCTATTTAGTCACACGCACTACGAGTAATCCGAGGGATTTAAAATGAGTTGAAAATTGGATTTTCTGATCAAGAGAAATAAGTCGAATCTGAGTTAATCAGAGGCGCAATGGAAGCTAAAAAGGGCGAAGTCTTTTGAAGGCTTTTTGGGCGAATTAAATGAGTTTAATTCGCGGCGGTTCGGGTTGGTTTGGCCGGCCAAAGAGAGTGTCAAAACCCCCTTTGGTGGCCGGCCACAATAAGAGGAGAAAACCAATTAATTTTGGTTTAATTAATAAAATAAATCTAGTGCGATTTATTTTATAAATTATGAATAAATAAATTTGTATAGAGAAATTTATATAAATAAAATTTATAGAAATTTATTCTTTTATGGAAGATTAAAATAATCCATGAATTGGTTTATTTTAATTTTATAAAATCAATTATGAATTGATTTTTCCATAATAAGAAAGTTTATAAATTTCTTATAAAAATTTATTCCATAATTTAAAGAGAAGAAGAATTAGTTTTATTATAAATTGGTTTATAATAAAGACTCGGTTTAAACGGAATAATTAATAAGAAAATTTATAAGATAAATTTCTTATAACTAATTCCGTTAATTCCGTTAATTCGGTTTAGAGGGAGACTTAGCAAAGGGGTTGCTACTATATAAAGGAACCAAAGGATAGCCCTTATTCCTAATTAACTTATCATAGAGCTCTCCCTCTCTCTCTTAATTTCTCCTCTTCTCCTTCCCTTCTCCCCACCTAGGGCCGGCGCCCTCTTGGCCAATTAGGGCCGGCGCCCTCTTGAGGACCTAGGACTGAAGCTCCTCCCTCCCATGGGTGAGTTGCCGTGAGCTTCAACAAGAAGGAGAAACCAAACCAAGAAGTAGAAGAAGCGGATCTCATCTCCCTCTCTCTCGGAATTCGATTCCGTTAATTCTTGGTGGTTAGTTTTCCTTTCCTCTCTTGATTTTGTTTGTTGTGCCCATAGAGAATCTAGTAGTTCTCGTCGGCACAAAACTCGTGACTTTGCGAAGTCATCCCGAAGAGAACTCGGCGTGGACGCGAATAGAGGCGAAGCTTCCAAGGGACGCTACGGTTGGATCTCGTCCCTTTTCTTTGAGATACGCGAGGTATAAAAGTAAATTAGTTTACTTTTCCGCAAAATTTTATTGTATGATTATGTCAACACACCATAGGGTTGCATGCTAGATACGAAGTTAAAATAATTTAGGAAATTATTTTATGCAAACTCTTCCGCTGCACGTAAAAATTTTAAATTTTACGAACTCGTATCCTTGTCAACATTCACCCGGTCCCAACACCTGTATTTAGCATCTTCAGTCTACCTTTTTCGATTGTTTATATGAGACTGTATTAGCATAGACCCTTATTGTTATTGTAACGCACTATGCATATCTGCGGGGTATTCGCTGAGTTATGGACTCACACCGTTGCCATACATTTTTATTTCAGGTTGATATCTACTAGGAGGGTCCGAGTCGCCAGTCCCATGCCTGAGACGACATTCGATTTGGTTTTTATATGATACTTTCTGTTTTTGGACCATGTTATGTTTATTTCGTTGCACTAGATTTATCGTGAACTTGTAGTATGTGACTTTATTTATGACATTGTACTTTTGAGTCCTATGTTGGAATGTGTGTAGTTTTGCTGCATTCCTGCCCCCTGGCAGCTCAGGTAAGTTCGCGTTTTAGTTTTATTAGTATATTGTCATATATATGTTGATCTATTTGGATTTGAGGCCTGAGGCCCATATAAACTGCGTGGTATGATTATATTTGTGGTATGTATGTGTAAATTGTCCTCCGGACAGGGGAGGTGTTGTCCGATTTTCTATTGGATCAGCAGCTCCTAGGTCTTGGGGCGTGACAGAGACCGTCAACACCCTTCTCGTGCCATCCTTCTTGACCACTGCGTCTTCTACTCGATTTCCTGCGCTCCTAAACTCCTGCACACTTAGACATAGGGATCAAAACATAACATGACCTAACTTGACTCGGTTGACCACATAAAAACTTACATGGGATACTTACAAATGAGATGAGAGAGGGTAGAGAGAGAAAGTGATATAGAAAATATAGAGAGAGAAAGTGATATATAAAATATACAGAAAAAATGAAAAATAAAGATAAATAAATTATGATAAGAGAGGTAGAGAGAGAAAATGACATTGAAAATATATAGAGAAATTGAGATGAGATAGGTAGAGAGAGAAAGTGATATAAATAATATAGATAGAGAAAATATAAAAAATAAAAATAAATAAATTATAATAAGTGAGGTATACACAGAAAGTGATATTGAAAATATATAGAGAGAATATGAGAAGAGAAAGGTAGAGAGACAAAGTGATAGAAAATATAGAGAGAGAAAAGAATAAACAAATAGAGAAAAATTTTAAAATGTAGAGAGAGAAAGTAAAATGAGAGATGCAAAAGGAGATAGTAAAATAAAAAATAAAAAAAGAGTGTTTTAGATATATGAAAATGAAGGAATGATTGAGGAGTTTGATTGATGAGGAGGGAATAGGGTATGAAAATAAGGGGATGCCCCATTGACATTTACCAAACAGTGTCAATAGGAATGATTAACATTGATTCCCATTCCCTATTCTCTATTACCCAAAACCAAATGCCCCCTTAGAATGAATTTGTGTACAATTTGAATAGATACTTGTAACTAAGCTCTGGGAATCTATTTATAGCCCTAGTCAGGTCTATCCGAATGCTGACGTGGCCCTACATGGGCGCCTGAGAGGTTAGGGGCGCTTGACACGTAGTTTAGGGGTTATACGCTTTGCAACGTTCGCAAACAGCTAGCTATAGATAAGTTTTAGTGTCTCGAGCGCCTGTATGCACTGAGGCGCATGGGAATAAGGCGCCCAAGTGCATAGGGTCGCCCCCATTCACAGGTGTCCGAGTGAATTTGGCCAGTTTTTTGCTGACTAGTCTTTAGCGGGTCTTCTTGGGTGATTTTAGGCCTTATGGAGTTGGGCTCACCCGAACCCTTCTCCGGCCTTCTCCTCGAGTGAGCTTCCCCTTGGCTTCTTGTCCTTCGGACGCCGCATGCGTCCTTCTTGCTCACTGGTGTACTCTTCCGTAGACCTCCGCATCCCTCGGATGCACCAAGCCCGTTGGCTCCCTTCCCATGCCATCATTGTCGACTGCTGCGTCTTCCGCTGTTCTTTCTACTCTCCTAAGTTCCTGCACACTTAGATACAGGGATCAAAACACAACATGACCTAACATGACTCGATTGACATGGATGCGAGTTCGTAATTTTAAAATTAATTACGTGCAGCGGAAGGTTTAGCATATATAATTTCTCAAATTATTTAACCACACATCTAAGCATGCAATTTTATCTTGTGTAGACATAATCATATATTTAAAATTTTGCAGAAACATAAACTAATTTACGTATTACCTCGCGTAACTCGAAGAAAGGGATGAGATCCAACCGTAAGCGTCCCTTGGAAATTCCGCCTCTATTCGCGTCCACGCCGAGTATCTTCGGGATGACTTCGTAAAGCCATGAGTTTCGTGTTCTCGAGAACTACTAGATTCTCCAAGAATGCGACGAGAAAAACCAAGAGAGAAGTCGGAAGACTAACCACAAAAGGATGGCCGGAGCTTCCTTCTCCGGCAGCAGGTGGTGGTCGGCAAAAGATCCTTCTTGGGGCTGGTTGGCGCACGGCAAGAAGGGGAGAAGGGAAGGAGAGAAAGAGAGGGAGAGAGCCTATGCCTTTATCACTTCGATTATCTTACAAGCCTTACCTTGGGTCCTTTATATAGTGGCCTCTCAACCATCAAGCCTCTCAAATATGGAATAACTTATTCCATCATGCCTAGTTTGATTTTATATCATGGTTAAAATCATATTTTAATTCATGATAAAAATCAATCAAGTCTCTTTTCTCTTATGGAATAAATTTCCTTATCATGGTAAATCAATCCATGATTAATTTTATAAAATAAACTAATCCATGGTTCATTTTAATTTCCATGAAGAAATAAACCAAACCTTGGTTTATTATAAAACAAATTTATATCATCCATAATTTTATAAAACAAAGCACACTTGGTTTATTTTATAAATTGAACCAAAAACTTGGTTCTCTCCCTTTGTTGTGGCCGGCCAAGCAAAGAGGATGGAGGCCCTATTTGGCCGGCCCATCCAAGCCACGCCCCAATGAATTAAACTTATTTAATTCATCTACTAAGTCTTCAAAAGACTTAGCCATTTTACGCTTCCGATGCGTCTCTGAAAAATTCAGATTCGACTTATAATTTGGCTAAACCAAACCTAATCACTCTTGATTGGAAAATCTAATTTTCAACTCGTTTTAAATCCCTTGGATTACTCGTAGTGTGTGTGACTAAATAGGCGTTCGATTTATGTTGGCCGTCTATAATTAATCAATTATAGAACGATCATGAGTGACACCTAGTAGTACATCATGATCCCCAATTAATTGAAAGATCAACGGTTGACCTCAGAAATAATTCTGAAACCCTTCAGCAGCTATAATGAATCGTGCCCCATTCCCTTCACCATCTTATACCCACTTGGTTCAGGACATGGTCTATGTGTGTCAGTCCCCACTAGGCTGACTACGTCACACCTAGCCCAAGTAACGTTTTCTCGTCCTACGGATTCTAATTACTCTCATGTATTTAAGAGATTCATACTCTAAACATGTCATGTTCTGGCCAGAGGCTTCGAGTAATAATCCGACGATAGACCTCGGGTATACATCTCCTCGCAAGGAGTGGTGAATCCATTGTAGGCTGTTCAAACATCTTCGAGCACTTCGGCTTATACCCAATCATCCTGGGTCCACACCTCCTTGGAGATGCTTGCTTAAGATAACAAAGTATAAGTCTCCATGACCAAGATGACTTGAACACCGCAAGTCAAAGGAACATCGCACTTAAGCTGCAGTAAGAACTTCACTGACATATCTATATGTAGACTACCATATGAAGTTTTACAGCCAGTCACTCCAATGAACTAGTTCCCTTAACTAGCATTCATGTTTATCTCCGGACATCTCAATGTCACCAGCTAGTGAGAATCAGCTGATTAGAGAATAATCCATGCTAGTCTCAACAGAATTGATAGTGTCCGTATTTATTAATTCATCGACTAGGGATAATTTCAATACTTCACAATTGCACATGTAGAGATAATCACTAGTTGTGAATTCATCACAAATTCTCTCATGCTGTGAATTATATTGCGGACATTCAGTAAATGAGTTTAAGATCTCAATCGAATACACAAACATGTATACTCAAAAAGTGAATATTCTTTTATTTAAATAAATGATTACAATCATAATGCGATTGCATTAGGACACTTCTCTCATATCACTAACAAACTCCCAGTTGGCCTAATGCCAATTGCTACGATACCCAATACCACAGGCTCTAACATGACCCTAAAACTTGCTTTGAGGCAAGGCCTTAGTTAAAGGATCCGCTAAATTCTGTTCAGTGGGAATTTTCTCAATTTGTATATCATTCCTACTTATAATCTCTCTGATCAGATGATAGAGGCGAAGCACATGCTTGGATCGCTGATGAGACCTTGGTTCCATTGCTTGTGCAATAGCTCCATTGTTGTCACAGTAAATCGGTATTGCTTCATCAATGGTTGGAACCACACCAAGTTCTGAGACAAACTTCTTGATCCAGACTGCTTCCTTTGCTGCTTCCGAAGCTGCAATATATTCCGCTTCCGTGGTAGAATCCGCTACGGTGTCTTGCTTGGAACTCTTCCAACTTATTGCACCTCCATTCAAAATAAATACGTATCCGGACTGAGATTTGGAGTCATCATTATCTGTCTGGAAATTGGCATCTGTATACCCACGTATTACCATATCACCTTCTCTATATATTAGGAACACATCCTTAGTTCTTCTTAAGTACTTGAGGATTGTCTTGACAGCCGCCCAATGATCCATTCCTGGATCAGACTGGTATCTGCTTGTGACGCTCAGAGCATACGATACATCGAGCCTAGTACATAACATAGCATACATGATAGATCCTATCGCGGATGCATAAGGAATCTTATTCATGCAAATCCTCTCGCCTTCTGTGCGCGGACACATAGACTTCGAAAGGTTGATCCCATGCCTGATGGGAAGGCAACCTTTCATGGATTCTGACATGCTAAACCTTTCTAGCACTCGGTCTATATATGTATACTGCGAAAGACCAAGCAATCATTTTGATCTATTTCTATAGATTCTAATCCCAAGGATATAGGTTGCTTCTCCCAGGTCTTTCATGGAGAAAGTTTTGGATAACCAAATTTTAACTGACTGTAAGACTGATATATCGTTTCCTATAAGTAATATGTTATATAACACTAGGTATACGACTGCACTCTCACTAACCTTCTTGTACACACAAGGTTTGTCTGGATTTTGTGAGAAATCAAACTCTTTGATTGTCTCATCAAAACGGATGTTCCAGCTCCTGGATGCTTGCTTTAGTCCATATATGGATCATCGAAGCTTGCATACTTTGGTTTTATTAACCGATGTGAAACCTTCAGGTTGTATCATGTATACATCCTCAAGCAGGTTTCCATTAAGGAAAGCTGTTTTCACATCCATTTGCCATATCTCATAATCATAATGAGCTGCTATGGCCAGGAGCATCCGAATGGATTTAAGCATAGCTACTGACGAATAGGTTTCGTCATAATCAATTTGTTGTTTCTGACGATATCCTTTTGCCACTAATCTAGCCTTAAAGGTAACAACATTACCTTCCATGTCGGTTTTTTTCTTGAAAACGCATTTACACCCTTTGGGCTTAATCCCTTCAGGTGGGTTAACCAAGTCCCATACTTGATTTTTGTACATGGAATCCATTTCCGACTTCATGGCTTTAAACCATTTATCCCTTTCTGAATTTTACAGAACATCTTCATAACTGATAGGTTCATCATCGTTAATGAGTAACACGTCGTTCGATTCACTTATGAGAAATCCGTATCTCTCTGGAATATTGTGTGTCCTATCAGACATACGAAGAAGTGGTGTTGTTTTAGGTTCAACTGATAACTCATCATTATGAGTTATTGGTTGTGGGTCTAGACTAGGTGTCTCTGTAATGTCTATTGGAGTTTCTTGAACTTCTTCATGTTCAATGCTACTCCCACTGTTTTCTTGTAAAACAAATTTTTTTTCTAGAAATACAGCATGCCTTACCTTTTGTTCCAAGGGATGATAGAATTGGTAACCTTTCGTTTCCTTAGGGTATCCAATAAATAGACATTTATCAGACTTAGCATCCAATTTATCTGATACAGTCCGCTTTACATAAGCAGGACAACCCCATATCTATGGATGAGATAAATGAGGTTTCTTACTATTCCACGTCTCATATGGAGTAGTAGAGACTACCTTGGTCGGGACTCTGTTTAGTAAGTAAACAGCTGTCTTAAGCGCATAGCCCCAAAAGAATTTTGGAAGAGTTGCATGATTCATCATAGATCTAACCATGTCCATCAAGGTTCGGTTACACCTCTCAGATACACCATTATACTGTGGTGTATATGGCGGAGTCCATTGAGATAATATCTCATTGTCTCTAAGATAATCTTGAAACACTTGACTTAAGTGTTCACCACCCCGATCGGATCGAAGTATCTTAATACTTTTACCAAGCTGTTTCTCTACTTCACTTCTGAACTCTTTGAATTTCTCAAAAGCTTCAGATTTGTGTTTCATTAAGAACACATACCCAAATCGTGAGTGATCATCGATAAAGGTAATGAAGTAGCTATAGCCTCCTTGTGCAAGAGTTGACATTGGACCACATACATCAGTATGTATTAGACCAAGCAATTCTTCCACTTGTTTACCTTTTTCGGAAAAGGGTAATTTGGTCATCTTACCTTTTAAGCATGATTCACATGTATCAAATGAACTAGGTTCAAATGATTCCAGAATTCCACATCGGTGTAATTTGGTCATGCATTTCTTGCTTACATGGCCAAGATGACAATGCCACGTATAGGAGTCTATTTGATTATCTATTCTAGCACGTTTGTTGCTAACTTCGATATTGAAAACGTCACTGGATAAATCTAACGTGTAGATACCATTGCATAAAGTTTCAGTCCCATAAAGAACACCATTTAAAGTTATGTAACAGCAATTGTTACTAAAAGTTAAATGATAACCCTTTTCATTCAAGCATGAAATAGATACAATCTTCTTTATTAACGAAGGAACAAAATAACAATTATCCAATTCTAAGACAAGTCCAGTAGGGAGCTTTAGCAAATATGTTCCGATGGCAACAGCAGCAATCTTTGCTCCATTTCTAACTCGCAAATTTGCTTCTCCCTTGACGAGTCTTCTACTATTCCTTCATCCCTGTATGTCATTACATATATGTGAGCTACACCCAGTATCAAGTACCCAGGTGTATGAGAAAATAGAGTGACATTCAATAACGAAGATACCTGAAGAGGATGGGGCATCGGATGCCTTCTTCTTCAAGGACTCAAGATAAACCTTGCAGTTTCTTCGCCAGTGGCCCTCCTTGCCGCAGTGATAGCAAGTGCCTTTTGGTGCCTTTTCAATCTTTTTGGCCCTTTTCTTCCTTCCCTTATTTTGTTCTTTGGGCTTCCTCTTAGAGCCTTTCTTTGAGGAACCAACTAACAATACCGTCTTCTGATCCTGCTTTACAGAAGGCTCTACAGTCTTCAGCAGGTTAAACAACTCAGGAATGGTGGTTTCTAGTTTGTTCGTCCGATAGTTCATCTCAAACTGTGAGTAACTCTTGGGCAAACAATGCAGAATTAAGTCAATACTTAGTTCGTGATCCATTGCAAATCCGAGTGTGCCTAGTCACTCAATGTACCCTAACATCATCAACACAAACTGTGAAACAGAAGTGCCTTCCTGCATCTTAGAGGTGGAGAGGAGTCTGGAGACCTCAAACCTTTCGGATCTCGCCTGCTCGTCAAACAGCTCATGAAGATGGAAGACGATGGTATGAGCATCCATATGCTCATGCTGCTTTTGTAGCTCGGGTACCATAGCGGCCAGCATGATGCAACTCGCAAGTTCAGAATCGGCCACATGTTTCTGATAGGCCACTAACTGGTCTGGAGTTGCATCTTCAGGAGGATGGTTGGGAAATTGTTCTTCAAGGACATAAACAAGCTTTTCTGCCTTGAGGACTATCCTCAGGTTTTGAAGCCAATCCATGAAGTTTGACCCAGTCAGCTTATTAGTGTCCAAAATGGAATGCAAATTCAGAGAAGACATGATCAGGTGATTATTCTAGAAATACAAATTGAGGTTATGTGATGGGAATGATAAAGAATGTATCAATATACATTAATTAAATCCTATTTATTTTTCGAATTGAATAACCCATTTTTCATCAATTCGGGAGATCGTAGGAATCTCCAAATAGGTTGATATCCAACCATAGATAAAAACAACCATGGCTAGAGTCCATCAAGTTATTCTTAGCTATGAAGGTAGATAATTATACCGATTACATATTATACATATGTAACTATCACATTATACTATCAACTAATTGAATGTTTGCATAAATCATTGGGTTGTTAACTCATTAACAAGTATGCAACAATATACATAGCACCCAACTCCATCTCTCTTTACATCGACCTTGGCTGTGGCACAACAAATCGATACTCCAAGCTTAAGGCTGACCCATTAATCAAGAAATAGTTTTAACATGGTTGGAACTCATTCAACCGTTTAGTCAGGCTTGGATGTGTCCAACAACCAAAATTAAGGATTGACCTCTGACTCCAACTATATTAATCATAAATTAATTCCATGGTTTGAACATGTTGAGGTTCAAGCCGGGCATGGATGTGTCCATCAACCCAAACGAGAAACAAACCTCCGGTTCTAACCATATTATTGGAAGGTGTTGGCCTTAATATTTTGTAAGGGGTTTTGGGTCTCATCCTTTGTCCCTTTATTGTAATTCCATATTAGAAGGTTAGGTTTGGCCCCCCTTCTAATATGGTCTTTCCTATTTCCTTGAAATAAAATTCTTCTTCAATTAAAAAAAAACTTACAAAAATTCATAGAAAATTATTTAAGTATCTAAAAATTTTGAAAATTTTTGATAACATGTCAAAAGATAATTGTCAATTTATAGAAAATCTATTTTTTAAAATTTTGTCGAAAAATATTTTTTAATTCCTAAGTAAAAACTTTTAGAAAAATAATTTACAAAAATTTATTTTTTCTCGAAAATTAATCAAATTTTTTATTCAAGTTAGAATTTTGGCAGACTCATTTCGAAAAATTATCAAAGTAAAATTAATTTTCTATCTTCTAACAAGATAATTTTAAATTCAAGGATAATAATTTTGAAAATATGATTTTGACTTCAAATAAATTTGGAAATTTTTTCTCAATGCTTAAAATATAATCCATAGATCTTGAAAAATCAGATTTGATAAAATTAATTTTTTTGAGTATTTTTAAAATTTAAAAATATTTTTTTGGATGAAAAATCATAATAATTCTGATTAACTATTAAAAATTTCAAAAAAATATTTATCGATAGCTGACAGCAGACTCTATCATTAAAAAATATTAAACTAATTTTTCTACAATAGTTATATCTTCAAAAAATTTTAACAAGATTACATATAAAAGACTAAATAAATTAAAAAACAAATGTCAAACAAGTAACAAATGAAATTTAACAGTTTTGTAAAGATTTTGGGATCCAATATAAAGTCTTTCCAACTGGATTAATAAAAAATTTAGGTGGAATATAAGTTTTAAAAAATTTTATAATTTGACCCCTATGAAATCATAAATACCAATTTAGTCCTCCAGTATATCTAATTTTACAACTAGGAACCTTAGAGCATGAATGATTTTTCAATATTTCAATTTCTTCCTTTAGCTTTTCATTTTCATGTTTTAATTTGTCATACACTTCAAGTGGATATAAAGAGACTAGTTGTTTTCTCAATTCTAAATTTTTATTTTCAAATTTGCATATTGATTTGATCATAACATTAATACCTGAATAGAGTACATCAGGAGGTAGAAAACCTACCTTACCATTGTTGGGATCTCGTCATTAAGCTAGGGGGGGTGAATAGCGTTCTTTCGATTTTCTACCTACAAGTGTTAGCACGCGCAAGCGGAAACTTAAACTATAAATTAAACCAATGCTAACACGTCACCTTTACGTGGTTCGGAGATACAACTCCTACTCCATGGCTGTCCGTAAGGTTGACGATCCCGATCCGTCGGTGGATGACTCTGTTGGGACCGGGTGCATGTTGACATGGATGCGGGTTCGTAATTTTAAAATTAATTACGTGCAGCGGAAGGTTTAGCATATATAATTTCTCAAATTATTTAACCACACATCTAAGCATGCAATTTTAACTTGTGTAGACATGATCATATATTTAAAATTTTGCAGAAACATAAACTAATTTACGTATTACCTCGCATAACTCGAAGGAAGGGACGAGATCCAACGGTAAGCGTCCCTTGGATGTTCCGCCTCTATTCGCGTCCACGCCGAGTATCTTCGGGATGACTTCGCAAAGCCACGAGTTTCGTGTTCTCGAGAACTACTAGATTCTCCAAGAACGCGACGAGAAAAACCAAGAGAGAAGTCGGAAGACTAACCATAAAAGGATGGTCGGAGCTTCCTTCTCCGGCAGCAGGTGGTGATCGGCAAAAGATCCTTCTTGGGGCTGGTTGGCGCACGGCAAGAAGGGGAGAAGAGAAGGAGAGAAAGAGAGGGAGAGAGCCTATGCCTTTATCACTTCGATTATCTTCCAAGCCTTGCCTTGGGTCCTTTATATAGTGGCCTCTCAACCATCAAGCCTCTCAAATATGGAATAACTTATTCCATCATGCCAAGTTTGATTTTATATCATGGTTAAAATCATATTTTAATTCATGATAAAAATCAATCAAGTCTTTTTTCTCTTATGGAATAAATTTCCTTATCATGGTAAATCAATACATGATTGATTTTATAAAATAAACCAATCCATGGTTCATTTTAATTTCCATGAAGAAATAAACCAAACCTTGGTTTATTATAAAACAAATTTATATCATCCATAATTTTATAAAACAAACCACAATTGGTTTATTTTATAAATTGAACCAAAAACTTGGTTCTCTCCCTTTGTTGTGGCCGGCCAAGCAAAGAGGATGGAGGCCCTCTTTGGTCGGCCCATCCAATCCACGCCCCAATGAATTAAACTTATTTAATTCGTCTATTAAGTCTTCAAAAGACTTAGCCATTTTACGCTTCCGATGCGTCTCTAAAAAATTCAGATTCGACTTATCGTTTGTGTTGGGACCGGGTGCATGTTGACATGGATGCGGGTTCGTAATTTTAAATTTAATTACGTGCAGCGGAAGGTTTAGCATAAATAATTTCACAAATTATTTAACCACACATCTAAGCATGCAACCTTATATTGTGTAGACATGATCATACATTAAAAATTTTGCAGAAAGTAAACTAATTTACTTAATACCTCGCGTAACTCGAAGGAAGGGACGAGATCCAACCGTAAGCGTCCCTTGGAAGCTCCGCCTCTATTCGCGTCCACGCCGAGTTTTCTTCGGGATGACTTCGCAAAGCCACGAGTTTCGTGCCGACAAGAACTACTAGATTCTCCAAAGGCACGACAAGAATACCAAGAGAGAGAGATGGGAAGACTAACCACCAAACGAAGAACAGGAATCATGATTCCGGGGAGGAAGGAGTCGCGCCCGCTTCTTCTTCTTCTCACGGCAGCTGCTTGGTGGAGGAAGCTCACGACCACAAAGGGGTCCTCTAGGGCCGGCGACACTAGAGGAGGGAGAGGGAGAGAAGGAGAGAGAGAGAGGGCTTATTACTAGATCTCTTAGATTAATTTCCAAGCCTTGCCTTGGTTCCTTTATATAGTAGCCTCTCAATCGCCAAGTCTCCTTTTTATGGAATAAATTTTCATAAGAAATTTATCATATAAATTTTTCTATGAATTATTCCATCATGCTAAGTTTTTGTTATAATTTAATTTATAATAAAAACAACCATCTCTCCCCTTTTATTATGGAAAGAAATTTCTTTATATAAATTTCTTTATCATGGTAAATCAATCCATTATTGATTTTATAAAATAAAATAAACCAATCCATGATTCATTTTAATTTCCATGAAAAATAAATCTCTTTATATAAATTTCTTTATTCATAATTTTATAAAACAAACCACGCTCAGTTTATTTTATAATTTGAACCAAACAATTTGGTTCTCCCCTTTTAATGTGGCCGGCCAAACAAAGAGGGTGGGGACCCTCTTTGGCCAGCCAAACCCATGCCTATACCATACGAATTAAACTCATTTAATTCGTCCAATAAGTCTTCAAAAGACTTAGCCATTTTATGCTTCCGATGCGTCTCTGAAAAATTCAGATTCGACTTATCTCTCATGATCGTAAAATTTAATTTTCAACTCGTTTTAAATCCCTCGGATTACTCATAGTGCATGTGACTAAATAGGTTTTCGATTTATGTTGGCCGTCTATAATCAACCAATTATAGAACGATCATGAGTGGCACCTAGTAGTATATCATGACCCCCAATTAATCGAAAGATCAACAGTTGACCTCAAAAATAATTCTGAAACCCTTCAGCAGCTATAATGAGTCGTGCCCCATTCCCTTCACCATCTTATACCCACTTGGTTTAGGACACGGTCTATGTGTGTCAGTCCCCACTAGGCTGACTACGTCACACCTAGCCCAAGTAATGTTTTCTCGTCCTACGGATTCTAATTACTCTCATGTATCTAAGAGATTCATACTCTGAACATGACATGCTCTGGCAAGAGGCTTCGAGTAACAATCCGACGATAGGCCTCGGGTATACATCTCCTCGCAAGGAGTGGTGAATCCTTTGTAGGCTGTTTAAACATCTTCGGGCACTTCGGCTTATACCCAACCATCCTGGGTCCACACCTCCTTAGAGATGCTTGCTTAAGATGTCAAAGTATAAGTCTCCGTGACCAAGATGACTTGAACATCGCAAGTCAAAGGAACATCGCACTTAAGCTGCAGTAAGAACTTCATTGACATATCTGTATGTAGATTACCATATGAAGTTTTACAGTCAGCCACTCCAATGAACTAGTTCCCTTAACTAGCATTCATGTTTATCTCCGGACATCCCAATGTCTCCAGCCAGTGAGAATCAGCTGATTAGAGAATAACCTATGCTAGTTTCAACAGAATTGATAGTGTCCGTATTTATCAATTCATCGACTAGGGACAATTTCAATACTTCACAATTGCACATGTAGAGATAATCACTAGTTATGAATTCATCACAAATTCTCTCATGCTGTGAATTGTATTGCAGACATTCAGCAAATGAGTTTAAGATCTCAATCAAATACACAAACATGTATACTCAAATAGTGAATATTCATTTATTAAAATAAATGATTACAATCATAAGGCGATTGTCTTAGGACACTTCTCTCACAATACTAACAAACACCCACTTGGCCTAATGCCAATCGCTACGGTATCCAATACCACAAGCTCTAACATGACCCTCAAACTTGCTTTGAGGCAAGGCCTTAGTTAAAGGATCCGCTAAATTTTTTTTAGTGGGAATTTTCTCAATTTGTATATCATTCCTACTTATAATATCTCTGATCAGATGATAGCGGCGAAGCACATGTTTGGATCGTTGATGAGACCTTGGTTCCTTTGCTTGTGCAATAGCTCCATTATTGTCGCAGTAAACCGGCACTGCTTCATCAATGGTTGGAACCACACCAAGTTCTGAGACAATGTTCTTGATCCAGACTGCTTCCTTTGCTGCTTCCGAAGCTGCAATATACTCCGCTTCCGTGGTACAATCCACTATGGTGTCTTGTTTGGAACTCTTCCAACTTACTGTGCCTCTATTCAAAATAAATACATATTCGGACTGAGATTTGGAGTCATCCTTATCTGTCTGGAAACTGGCATCTGTATACCCACGTATTATCATATCTCCTTCTCCATATATTAGGAACACATCCTTAGTTCTTCTTAAGTACATAAGGATTGTCTTGACAGCCGCCCAATGATTCATTCCTGGATCAGACTGGTATCTGCTTGTGACGCTCAGAGCATACGATACATCGGGCCTAGTACATAACATAGCATACATGATAGATCCTATCGCGGATGCATAAGGGATCTTAGTCATGCAAATCCTCTCGTCTTCTGTGCGCGGACACATAGACTTTGAAAGGTTGATCCCATGCCCGATGGGAAGGTAACCTTCCTTGGATTCCGATATGCTAAACCTTTTTAGCACTTGGTCTATATATGTAGACTGCGAAAGACCAAGCAACCATATTGATCTATCTCTATAGATTCTAATCCCAAGGATATAGGTTGCTTCTCCCAGGTCTTTCATGGAGAAAGTTTTGGACAACCACATTTTAATCGACTGTAAGACTGATATATCGTTTCCTATAAGTAAGATGTCATCGACATATAATACTAGGAATACGACTGTACTCCCACTAACCTTCTTGTACACACAAGGTTCGTCAAGATTTTGTGAGAAATCAAACTCTTTGATTGTCTCATCAAAACGGATGTTCCAGCTCCTGGATGCTTGCTTCAGTCACTACAAGAATTTTTGCAATCAACAACGCCCGATCGACAACGTTTTTTAAAAAAAACGTTGTCTTTTTTTGTTTTACAACGTTTTTAGTGAAAAGCGTTGTCTATGTGTTTTACTTTTTAATAACGACAACGTTTTATAATGATGCGATGTGCTTAGTGTTGTGGTTTCGGATGAAAGACAACGCTGTTACAAAAGCGTTTTTTAAAAGCGTTGTTGTATTTCCCGCTAAAATAAAAAACATATTGCCAACCCTCGGCGGCTCGCGAAAAATCTCTCCGCGCTTCTTTTCTCCCCGAAATATCTCCCTCCACCTCCCTCCACCTCCCTCATTGCCACCTCCCTCGTCCTCTCCTCTCCACCTCCCTCGTCCTCTTCTCTTAGCTCACCACCAAGAAGTATCCTCCACGAGCTCTTCGTCCGTCGAGTGGAAACTGAACCCCAGCGGCAGCGGCAGTAGAGAAGAACGAGGAAAGAGAGGCAGCGGCAGTAGAGAAGAACGAGGGAACGAAGCGGCAGTAGAGAGGCAGCGGCAGTAGAGAAGAACGAGGGAACGAAGTCTGCCGTCTTCTCCTCGCTCCCAACTCCTTTTGTCATTTCGCGTTGCCGCTTGATCTCCGGGTAATTTATGTTTTTTACTTACAGATCTGGGTTGTTGCTTCAATTTTGGGCGAGAAAACATTCCGATCGTTTGAACTACCTAAGCTTCTATTGACAGTTAGGTCGTTCCTTGCTGTGGGTTCTAAGGGACTGATGTTTGTTGACTTTTAGTTATAGATAATCGACCTCACTGCATCACGTGCGATTTGCCGGCTTCAATCTTGAATCTGTGGGTTATCGTTCGTTTTGAATCTAGATTTTGCTTTCATCCTAACAATGACCCGCAGTCAAAAGAATCTTGTTGCCTGTTTATTGTGGGGAAAGATTTTTTTCCCCCAAAACAGCATCTTAATGCCTCACAAACCCTAGATAATGTTCCGTAGGCATCCCAAGTGGTAAATTTTGTTATCCTCGTTGTATTTTTTCCCCCTGTTTAGTCTTTTGACCCATTAGTCCCTTCTATTTTGGCTCTTTAATACCTTCTATGAAAGAAAACCAGCAAATCATAGTGCCGACCCGTAAAATTTGTTGCCTTTGAAATTGATCCATATTATTTTCCTTGTTTAGGCTATGGGATAGCGTGTATTTGCACTTTCTTTGTGATTAACTTTTTTTTTGGGTCCTTTCTCCCCTTTTTACTCCATATACGGAATGCATATTGCCAGTTTTTTTTTTGTATTAAACGATAGGAATACAAAATAAACTAGTTAATTAGGGTAACCATTAATTGCTTTTGCAGATTACTAGGTGAAAGTTTTACTGTTGAATCTTGCTTCTGGTTTTCATAGTTTTCGACTAGTTCACAGTGCAATATTTACTGAAGAAAATTTGAATCATTTAATTTTTATTTTTGGATACTTAATTGTTGCAATTTTTCATTGTCCTTCACCAATTCACTAAAGTCTAGAAATGGAATTCTGTCAAGTTGGGTGCAAGAAAGTTTAACTAGTGCAGTGGCTGATGGATTGTATAGTTGTTTCTATTCATGCTGGAGGTAGATATAAGAGCATTAGTAGCTAAATATTTGAGCAAGAGATCTTTGCCAAATATAATTGCTGTACCTTTTTCTCTTCAACATGTAATCATGCTTTTGAACATAGCTTGACACTAGTTAAGAGTCAATTTTTGTTGATAATGTAACAATTAACAATATCATAGATAAAATATTTGTTTTCCTGTTAGAAATCAACCTATCTTAATGCTACAAACAAACTTCATGAAAAATAAATCTTCCTGTTTGCTTTTTGTTGAAGTTCATTCATTATTTGGTTTATTATTGGTTTCAGGATAGATATGGATATGTAAAATACAGTTGTCAGACAATATTCTTATGCTTGTTTTATTTTATTATCATGGGATAATGAAGCTATGTGAATGCTTTTAGAGCAGAGTCAAATGAAACTTTCATTTAGCAACAGGTTGTAATGAACAAAAGATTCTGAACATTGCATGATTGAAGTAGCAAGGCTCTGGATGAACTATTGAGGAAATTGTATACGTTGCTAGCTAATTAGGAGGATGGTAGTCTCTGAGATAAAATGGTTTGAACAATTTTTCTCTAATGAAGTTATAAAAAAAATATGGAATGTAGAGATGCACCTTCAGAACACTTCTTGTTAGATAGAAATGGTTTTCATTTATGCTGGACTGGTGGAAATATTTTATTTCCTTGCATATTCTACAGATGTATGGAAGCAACTCCTAGTTTGGCTTGTGCGAACAAATGTGTATTCTGTTGGAGGCACCACACAAATCCTGTTGGCAAGAGCTGGCAATGGAAAATGGACAATCCTCTTGAGATTGTAGATGTTGCAGTCAGTGAGCATACCAAAATGATTAAGCAAATGAAAGGTGTTCCAGGTGTGTCTTGCTTTCCTATTGTTTTAGCGCAGCTGATACAAATGTTTTCCCTTTTGCATGTTTGTTCACAATGTATCATAATCATCATCATAAGGCCATGAAAAAATTCCAATTATTTGGGGTCAGCTACACGGAGCTATAATGCTAATATGTCCAGGTCAATTAAATCATAAGGCCGTTTCCTGAAAGCACTTGATTGATTGTTTTCTTGATTTTGTTCACCTTATAATATATTGCTTTACTAAACTTCAATTACTTATCAATTTATACAAATTACATAATATTGTACTTTCTATTATGACTATATATGCATGCATATATTGTATAGATAAATTTATCGGAACTCATGAGTTAAGCGCCCTATCATCTGGTAATTTTTCCTTGATATATGTTTGTCTAGTATAGTCTTTACTTTTTTTTTCTTGTTATGTGTTTGTCTATTATAGTCTCTTTTTTTTCTTTCTCTTTTTCAGCAATATTATCTTATATATAGCTTAAGTTTTCATTTAATTCAAGACTTGCTGATTTAGTGATTCGTCCTATTTATTTCATCAAAGTGGGAATAACTTGATGCTATTTTCTCCATTTGCTGCAGGTGTAAAGACAGAACGTCTGTCTGAAGGTCTTTCTCCTAGACATTGTGCTTTGTCACTTGTTGGTGAACCAATCATGTATCCTGAGATTAATGCACTTGTTGATGAGTTACATCGGAGACATATATCTACTTTCCTTGTCACAAATGCTCAATTTCCTGATAGGATAAGGATACTGAAGCCCATCACTCAGGTTTTGTTCTTCCTATGTCATAAATATGATATAGAATTTGATATTAACTTATATAGCCAGAAGTTTGGCTATAATGTTTGATTTCTATTTCTATGGTTGCAGTTATATGTCAGTGTAGATGCAGCTACAAAAGATAGCCTTAAGGCTATTGATAGGCCACTCTTTGGTGACTTTTGGGAGCGTTTTCTGGTGAGTATCTGCATAATTAAATAGTAATTGCTGTAATATCTCTCTCAAATGCTTAGCATGCTACATGATATAAGTTTGAAAATTTTGAATTCTTCCTTGTCAGGTGTATGTGGAATAATCTGGTTAAAATAAACATTCACAATTATAACTTGTCAGATTTTGAAATTAGAAACTTAGAATGAAGGTTTGAACAGGCTAGATTGCTCATCGAGATTGTAGGTTGACCCTATTAGATTTTGGGATTATTAGGAAATAATATTAGATATACCTTACTAAATAATTTTTTATTTGCCATCCACATAATTTTAGAAAATCCAAGCATAGAGGTGGAGCAAAATTGTTTCTATGCGGGAGCAATGTTATATTATAAAACAAATTATAAACTCATGTGGATTGGTTATTATATTATCAAGAATATTGTTTTCCAGAATAATTATTAAAATGCTTTATAATTAGAATGCATAAAAAGGACATACTTTTCACAGTAGTTGTAATTTGGATTTTAAAGCTTTAAACCATTCCATAATTGTTTTAGCTTCGACAATATTGAATATATCCTAAAAGTAAACAAACAGAAATTTGACATTTAATTTTTTATATTCCATAAGTGCCGACGACATAATTTAATCAATTGAAATCTTTGCACAATGGCCTCAGTGTTGAAAGCTATTGAAAGACTTTTATCGGTGAAAGTAGCCAAATAATTATTTGACATTTAATCCCCTATACCAAATTCCATTATACAAATCACCTTTCATGAACTTCATAATTGAAAAAGTTCTCTCCACGCTTGCAATAAATTCTTAACTAAGAACAACAATAACTTCACAAACTTAAATTAAGGGATAGAGAATGTCTTTTTTATTGTCTCATTTTTTATTTTGCCCCATAGTTATGATAGTTGATGGCTAAAAACTCACATTTTGAAGTTCTTTCCTCACTTGCAACCTAAACCCATCTTTGCATCTTCGAGTTTCATGGCTTTAGCAGATTTGCTGTAGGTAGAGGTGGTGGAAAGTTGGAGGAGGTGTTATTATTTGGTGTGGGAGGGAGCCTGTTATTTCATTGAAAGGAGACTTGGGTTGCCAGTATGGGTTGCAATGGTGAAGGCTTTATGGGATTGGGTTCTTAAGTGCTGCGGAGTGTTGTGAACATAGGAGACTCTTATTGATCTACATTTGTATTTGTAGACTGACAATTGAACAGGTCATCCCATGGTGTGTTGGATTCATGTGATGTGGGCAGTAGCAGAAGAAAGAGATTTTTGATAGGAGATGCAACAATTGTTGAGTGCATTAGGATCAGAACAAAGTAATCACTTGGCACTGCACAAGCAAAGGGAAGTTAAATCCAAGTGTGTTTGTCAAATATCTCATGACTGCGTGCTTCTATTGGAGGTCTTGCAAGAGGAAGAGAGTTGTGGAAACCCAATTTAAACATGAATAATTGAAATCAGCAGTATGAGATCTTTTTTATAGTCTCGACATTATTACATGGAATAATTGATAGCGAACAATTTGTCTGCTCTTTCACTGTTCTGCTCGTTTAATTTGCCAATTGATTTATATCAAATGTCCAGTTATGATGTTGCATATGTATGGCAGTAAAAGTAGTTGATTATCTGTAGTGCTATAAGGTTCCACCACAATGTTACCTACTACCTGCATATATATTTTGGATTTTGGCTTATTGTTTGAGAGCATAAGCATCAAAAAGGCAGTGTAATAACCATTTTGATAAATTTATCAAATGTTACATTCATGTGAGAAACAAATACAAATTTTTTACTTTGGATTTGCTTTTGATCTGCTTTGATTAACTGTTATCAGGATTCACTGAAAGCATTGCGAGACAAAGAACAAAGGACTGTTTACCGCTTAACTTTGGTTAAAGGATGGAATGCAGAAGATTTAGATGCATATGCAAACTTGCTGGGTGTTGGAAAGCCTGACTTAATTGAAATCAAAGGAGTGACTTATTGCGGCTCGTGAGTTTATACACGAGTTTTATAAATCATGCAATTTCTTTGCTCACGATACTAACTGCTGCTTGCTCGTGACAGGTCGGCTACATCAAAGTTGACAATGGATAACGTCCCTTGGCATTCTGATGTTAAAACCTTCTCAGAGGCTTTGGCCAGGAAAAGCAGCGGTGAATATGAAGTTGCCTTTAGCATGCTCATTCTTGTTGCGTCCTTCTGGCAAAAGTCGACAGGTTCAAGATAAATGGTGAATGGCACACATGGATAGATTACGAACAGTTTCATGAGCTGGTACGTTCCTTAGGAGTTCACTCTTGTAATAGCTCTTAACTCACTGCCATCTGCTAAGTTTTTCTGAAACTGGAAACAGGTGGTTTCAGGAAAGCCATTTAGGACAGAAGACTACATGGCTCGCACACCATCCTGGGCTATCTATGGTGCCGAAGAAGGTGGATTTGATCCAGATCAATCTCTTTATTGTTGCATGGGCTATCTAGCTTGTCTGGGAATTCCTTGGACATTAACATGATTGTCTCAATATTTGGGTCAAAATGCTTAATCCTAACTATAGTACACTCATCTAAGTCTTATAAACCCACTCCTTAGTCTACAACTTCTCATGTTAACAAAATAGTGTATGAAGTCATTCAAAAGTTGATGTGATTTTATTTTATATTGAAAATTTTATACAACACAATAGTTCATAAATTTCAGGTTCTTCTACTTGGGCGACATCTCCTCAAAGAGTAATCCGGAAGCATATCTGGATTTTACGTTTAGATTGTATGATTGCTTTATGAAGCAGCATCATCAGCTGGATGAACCCAATGATCCTGGAAATACAGTGTTGCCTTTGATTATTAACACTCCTAGATGGGTGAAAGGTATATTTTTGAAAGATCTACTGTTACGTGATATTTTTTCTCTTTTTAAGTAGCAAAATAAGTGTTTTTTTATTATGAAAATAGCGACTTATTTTGTTGGCTAGGAACTCTTCATTGATCTTTGTTGTATCCAGGCACTGGCTTTGATCTCTTGGTTGAAATGTTAAGATATATATCTCCTACTCTAGTTGTTCAGATACACATTTCAGTTCGGAGTAAAAATCTACCAGTTGGGACATTTTGGTTGGATGCAAACCAGCAGGAACTTCATGAAGTTCCTATATTTGTTCTTGATTCAGCACGTCGAAACATTAAAAATGAATCGTGAGTTTTCATCATTCACAATTGAGTTTCTTTATGTCTGCTGAAACAATTTCCTGTACACATTGATGTCCAAATATTTAGCAAATAGAAGACTATTTGTCATTTCGGGACTTAGCTACATTGTCCACACCTTTATTTGCTTTTGAAATCGATTATTAATCTAGTTATGCTTTCTACCAAGTTTTAGATATACACCAGGCTATAGCTTGAGTTTGTGTGCTATAGAGCTGGACAACTTCACCTGTAAGGCTTTAACAGTGCCAAATTCTCTTTTTTTCCTGCAGTATATTAGTTCAGAAAGATGCTCGCCAAATCCGAGACCAGCGTCTTTTTGACTATTTCAAGCAATGCTTCCCCAACAACCTAAATATTCTGACTAATAAAGAACTTGCTCGTGCTCTGGCTGCTGTTTTTCCATATGTGATTTCATTTTCAAAAGTAAAGGTCATTCATCTTCATTGTCAGGTTAGTAAAGCATTAGGTGATTTAACTAAACTTATACTTAAGATCGATGTATCATGCTGTCTTGAGTTTCATATGCATGCTCTTTCCTAATCATTTGTGTGACCCCAATATATCTCATGCTTTGTCAGCTTTTGTTTGAGCTATGATTTATAGCCTTTGTAGGTGGTTTTTAGAACACTGTTAGCTTCCTTGATGCCTATAGTTGGTTTCAACGCAGTGATGACATCTGAGCATTTTGATTCTGTTTATCATAATCTCTAATAGTTCATCTAGGTATGCTTTATATTCTTTTTAGTTGTCACATATGGAAGTAGTCTTATTTGTGTGTATATAATCTCTTATCCCAATTTATTATTTTTATGCAGTGTTAAAGCAGATCGAGTTAACAAACAGCCCCAAAGAACAACTTGTGAATGATGAAGTTTTATAGAACTTGTGAATTGAGATATTTTTTGTATTTAATATGGAATACAAACACTTTTGTAAATAATGCACTGTATTATAAGTGAATTTTGTAAACTATTATCAGTGTAAATTGTGAATATTATCAATTGTGAATAAAAATGCTTGTAAATTATGAATATTGTAAATTGTGAATATTATCAATTGTGAATAAAAATGTTTATAAATTGTGAATATTATAAATTGTGAAAAACACTGCCTATTAAAAAGACAAGGTTTTTTAAGTAACAATACACAACATGATTTTTGCGTTGTCTTTGTGCCAAACCACAACGCTTTTTCCGCGTTGTCTATGATACCCGACTTTTAACAACAGCGTTAATAACAACGCTTTTTAAAAACCAATAGACAACGCGAAAAAAGCGTTGTCTTTGCTCCAAACCACAACGCAGAAAAAGCGTTGTCGTAGATATACTTTCTACAATGGCTTCATCAACATCGCTTTTTAAGCATTAACGACAACGCGGAAAAAGCGTTGTTGTTTAACTTTTTCCTTGTAGTGAGTCCATATATGGATCATCGAAGCATGCATATTTTGGTTTTATCAACCGATGTGAAACCTTCAGGTTGTATCATGTATACATCCTCAAGCAGGTTTCTATTAAGGAAGGCTATTTTTACATCCATTTGCCATATCTCATAATCATAATGAGCTGCTATGGCCAGGAGCATCCGAATGGATTTACCATAGCTACTGGCGAATAGGTTTCATCATAATCAATTCCTTGTTTCTGATGATATCCTTTTGCCACTAATCTAGCCTTAAAGGTAACAACATTACCTTCAATGTCGATTTTCTTCTTGAAAACCCACTTGCACCCTATGGGCTTAATTCCTTCAGGTGGGTAAACCAAGTCCCATACTTGATTTTCGTACATGGAATACATTTCCGACTTCATGGCTTCAAGCCATTTGTTCCTTTCTGAACTTTTTAGAACATCATCATAACTGATAGGTTCGTCATCGCTAATGAGTAACACGTCGTTTGATTCACTTACGAGAAATCCATATCTCTGTGGAATATTGCGTGTCCTATTAGATCTACGAAGAAGTGGTATTGTTTTAGGTTCAACTGATAGCTCATCATTATGAGTTATTGGTTGTGGGTCTAGACTAGGTGTCTCTGTAATGTCTATTGGAGTTTTATGAACTTCTTCAAGTTCAATACTACTCCCACTGTTTTCTTGTAAAAGAAATTCTTTTTCCAAAAATACAACATGCCTTGAAACAAACACCTTTTGTTCCAAGGGATGATAGAATTGGTAACCCTTTGTTTCCTTAGGGTATCCAATAAATAGACATTTATCAGACTTAGCATCCAATTTGTCTGATACAGTCCGCTTCACATAAGCAGGACAACCCCATATCTTAAGGTGAGTTAAGTGAGGTTTCTTACTATTCCACATCTCATATGGAGTAGTAGAGACTACCTTGGTCGGGACTCTGCTTAGCAAGTAAACAGCTGTCTTATGTGCATAGCCCCAAAAGGATTTTGGAAGAGTTGCATGATTCATCATAGATCTAACCATGTCCATTAAGGTTCGGTTACGCCTCTCAGATACACCATTATACTGTGGTGTATATGGCGGAGTCCATTGAGACAATATCCCATTGTCCCTAAGATAATCTTTAAACTCTTGACTTAAGTATTCGCCACCCCGATCGGATCGAAGTATCTTAATACTTTTACCAAGCTGTTTCTCTACTTCATTTCTGAACTCTTTGAATTTCTCAAAAGCTTTAGATTTCTGTTTCATCAAGAACACATACCCGAATCGTGAGTGATCATCGATAAAGGTAATGAAGTTGCTATAGCCTCCTTGTGCAAGAGTTGACATTGGTCCACATACATCAGTATGTATTAGACCAAGCAATTCTCCCACTGGCTTACCTTTTCCGGAAAAGGGTAATTTGGTCATCTTGCCTTTTAAGCATGATTCGCATGTATCAAATGAACCGGGTTCAAATGATTCTAGAATTCCACATCGGTGTAATTTGGTCATGCGTTTCTTACTTATATGGCCAAGACGACAATGCCATGTATAGGAGTCTATTTGATTATCTATTCGAGCACATTTATTGCTAACTTCGATATTGAAAATGTCACCGGATAAATCTAACGTGTAGATACCATTGCATAAAGTTCCGTTCCCATAAAGAACACCATTTAAAGTTATGTAACAACAATTGTTACTAAAGGTTAAATGATAACCCTTTTCATTCAAGCATGAAATAGATACAATGTTCTCTATTAATGAAGGAACAAAATAACAATTATCCAATTCTAAGACAAGTCCAGTAGGGAGCTTTAGCAAATATGTTCTGATGGCAATAGCAGTAATCTTTGCTCCATTTCCAACTCGCAAATTCGCTTCTCCCTTGACGAGTCTTCTTCTATTCCATAGCCCCTGTATGTCATTACATATATGTGAGCTACACCCAGTATCAAGTACTCAAGTGTACGAGGAAATAGAGTGACATTCAATAACGAAGATGCCTAAAGAAGATGGGGCATCGGATGCCTTCTTCTTCAAGGACTCAAGATAAACCTTGCAGTTTCTTCGCCAGTGTCCCTCCTTGCCACAGTGATGGCAAGTGCCTTTTGGTGCCTTTTCAGTCTTTTTGGTCTTAGTTAACTTATTGGTGTCCAAAATGGAACGCAAATTTAGAGAAGACATGATCAAGTGATTATCCTAGAAATACAAATTGAGCTTATGTGAGAAGAATGATAAAGAATGCATCAACATACATTGATTAAATCCTATTTATTTTTCGAATTGAATAACCCTTTTTATCAATTTGGGAGATCGTAGGAACATCTCCAAATAGGTTGATATCCAACCATAGATAAGAACAACCATGGCTGTGGTCATCAAGTTATTCTTAGCTATGAAGGTAGGTAATTATACCGATTACATATTACATATATGTAACTATCACATTATGCTATCAACTAATTAAATGTTTGCATAAATCATTGGGTTGTTAACTCATTAACAAGTATGCAACAATATACATAGCACCCAACTGCACCTCTCTTTACATCGACCTTGGCTGTGGCACAACAAATCGATGCTCCAAGCTTAAGGCTGACCCATTAATCAAGAAATAGTTTTAATAAGGTTGGAGCTCATTCAACCGTTTAGTCAGGCTTGGATGTGTCCAACAACCAAAACTAAGGATTGACCTCTGACTCCAACTATATTAATCATAAACTAATTCCATGGTTTGAACATGTTGAGGTTCAAGCCGGGCATGAATGTGTCCATCAACCCAAACGAGAAACAAAACTCCGATTCTAACCATATTAATGGAAGGTGTTGGCCTTAATATTTTGTAAGGGGTTTTGGGTCTCATCCTTTTCTTTTAAGCACATTCATGACATATAATTATGTCATGTACTAACGATTTCCTTAATAAAGTATGTATGTGACTTAATTTATCAAGTCTCATTAATTGAATTAGGAACCGGATTTCCTAATTCCAATTTCATACTTTATTCAAGGAATTATTTTGGGAAACAATTTCCTAAATTGCCATAATCAATTTCGGAAATAATATGTTTAAGACTTTGATTTCTCTAAATCAAACCTTATTAAATTAAGAGACAGATTCCCTTAATTCAACCACATATTATTTTCATGAAAATCTTATTTAAGGAAATAAACTCTATAGGAAACAATTTTCCTAATTAATTTTGGAGACAATAATATGTAAGAGCATCACCTCATAAATCAAATAAGGAAATTATCGTTTGAGAATTACCTCAAAATTTCCAAGATTTGATCACATATTTCATTTATGAAAAATTAATATCAATAAATAACTTAATTTGGATGGCTCCCCAAGGCTCAATCCAAAATATGAATTTATTGATAATATAATTTGGACGGCTTCCCGAGGCTCAATCCAAATTAAACATTTGACAATTTAAATTCAATTTAGGAAAGTTAATTATAACAACTAACTTTAAATTGGACGGCTCCCCGAGGCTCAATCCAAAATAAAGAATTTTGTAAATAATTTAATTTCCAATTATGAATTTAAATGCCAATTAATATTCACATAATTTGTCTACACTTTCTTGAAAGAAAGTGCCCAAAATTGCGAGCTTTCCATAATTGGAAAGTTTCCAAAAATAAAAAATTTCAGAATAATTGTAAGTTTCTGGTACAAAGAAAACTTACGTATTTCCAAAATTGTAAAATTTCCAAAATTGGAAAGTTTCCAAAAATGAAAAGTTTTCACAATTATCATAAAATTTCAGAAATAGGGATATTTCAAAAGTTTGCGAAATTTCATGAGGATTTCCAAACTTTGAAATTCCTAAATCTAAAATTTACCATAATTGGAAAGTTTTCATAATTGGAAAATTTTTCGAAATTGAGATCATGACAAAGTTTTTCGCAAAATAATTATATGATTATGTCGAACACTAACCGGCTCTGATACCACTGTTGGGACTGGGTGCATGTTGACATGGATGCGGGTTCGTAATTTTAAATTTAATTACGTGCAGTGGAAGGTTTAGCATAAATAATTTCATAAATTATTTAATCACACATCTAAGCATGCAACCTTATATTGTGTCGACATGATCATACATTAAAAATATTGCAGAAAGTAAACTAATTTACTTAATACCTCGCGTAACTCGAAGGAAGGGACGAGATCCAACCGTAAGCCTCCCTTGGAAGCTCCGCCTCTATTCGCGTCCACGCCGAGTTTTCTTCGGGATGACTTCGCAAAGCCACGAGTTTTGTGCAGACAAGAACTACTAGATTCTCTAAAGGCACGACAAGAATACCAAGAGAGAGAGAGATGGGAAGACTAACCACCAAACGAAGAACGGAATCATGATTCCGGGGAGGATGGAGTCGTGCCCGCTTCTTCTTCTTCTCACGGCAGCTGCTTGGTGGAGGAAGCTCACGGCCACAAAGGGGTCCTCTAGGGCCGGCAGCACTAGAGGAGGGAGAGGGAGAGAAGGAGAGAGAGAGAGAGGGCTTATTACTAGATCTCTTAGATTAATTTCCAAGCCTTGCCTTGGTTCCTTTATATAGTAGTCTCTCAATCGCCAAGTCTCTTTTTTATGGAATAAATTTTCATAAGAAATTTATCATAAAAATTTTTCTATAAATTATTCCATAATGCCAAGTTTTTATTATAATTTAATTTATAATAAAAACAACCATTGTTGGTGTAGAATGCACCAAAGTCAAACCTGTGTTTTGATAATGGCAACAGAGTTCAAAAGTTAAGTCTTGTTTTTCTAACAAGTCACTCTAGTGTGCAGGAAAAGCCCTAGCGAAGGACTGCTAGGCACTGGCGAAGGAATGTCAGGGTAAAAAGCCCTAGCAAAGGGCTGCTAGGCACTGGCGAAGGAATGCCAGGGTAAAAAGCCCTAGCAAAGGGCTGCTAGGCATTGGCGAAGGAATGCCAGGGTAAAAAGCCCTAGCAAAGGACTGCTAGGTGCCAGGCGAAGGACAGCTTGGGACTGAAGCCCTAGCGAAGGAATGCTAGGCACCGGGCGAAGGACAGCTCGGCATCCAAGACCTGACAAAGGACCGTCAGGCAAAAGTCCAACCAAAGGAATGGTTGGCATCAGGTAAATTCTCCCGAGAGGAGTAGGTGAGGACGCGTTCCCCGTCGAGGGAACAGTAGGCGTCGGTTCGACCTAGGGCTCCATTTTGGAGACCAAAGTCAGAACCAAGACAGCTAAGGCTGTATAAACTAATAATTAATTGTTTTATTGTGTTTTGGACTAACCCTGGATGCAGGACCGAAGGAACGTGTGTCTGCAACTCAGAGAGCCTCAAAGGAGTGAGGCAACAGCTGAGTAGGGCGCCCCCAAGGTGAACCAGAAACAAATAAAGCAAAAAAAAGGCTTCGACTGCTTACTGGGCCGGGCGCCCTCAGCAGCCAGGGCGCCCTCAGCAGCCAAGGCGCCCCGCGCCCAAGCCTGCGAAGCGTCACCCTTATCCAGCCGAGAATTCTGCGCGGAAGAAGTCAAGCAGGTTGCCCTCTACGACCAGGGCGCCCCCAGAGTCAAAGTTATCCCTATTCGGATGGGATAACGCTTGACCGAGCTAAAACCGGATTGGTTGACACGTGGCAGGGTGCCCCCGACGTCCAGGGCGCCCCTAGGTGCTATAAATAGCACCCAACGCCCAAGCTTTCAACAACAACTTCGAACCAAAGCTTCCACGCTCTTCTGTGCTCACGCCTTGCTCCGGAAATTGCCCAACTCGAGCCGACGACGTCCCGCTGCTCCGGAAAGTCAACCTACAACCGGACGTCGGTAAAAGAAGAGTTTTTTTATTAAAAGTTTATGGTGCTATACTTGTAAATCTATTCTTGTAAACTGATTTTGCGCTCATATAGAATTGCCCAAAGTAAACGATCAACGATCGTGGGCCTTCGAGTAGGAGTCGACCTAGGCTCCGAACCAAGTAAAAAAGTACTTGTTCGCATGTTTTGTTTCTTTCCGCTGGTCAAATTGTTCTTTCCATAAATCCGAAAGTTTTCTGATATTCACCCCCCTCTATCGGTTCTCTCGATCCAACAAGTGGTATCAGAGCGGGGAAGTTCAAACTTGGTGCAACCACCAGTTTGAAAATTTTCTTTTTCGGATTTTTTTTGAATTTTTTTAAATATTTTATTCTGTTCGAATTTTTTTATTTCCCTTATCCCGCACTACTAATCCAAGACCAAGTCTTGGGATATTTTTTTGTTAGTTTTCTTGTTCAGCTTAAATGGCCATGCAAGAGGGATTCAGCACCGCCAGACCTCCACTTTTCAGTGGAGAAGACTTTTCTTACTGGAAAAGTCGAATGGAGGTCCACCTGAAAACACAGGTGGACATGTGGATCATCATCCAGTCTGGTCTGGAGATCCCCAAAAACTCCGAAGGACTACCTTAAAGCTTCTCGGAGTGGGACAACACCCTAAAGCGCAAAATAGAAGCCGATGCAAAAGCAACACAAACCCTACAATGCGGGCTGACAAAGGAAGAGCTGAACCGAGTGGGCCCCTTCAACAGTGCTAAGGAGCTGTGGGCAAAATTGATCGAGCTGCACGAAGGAACATCAGATACTCGGATCAGCAAGAGGGATCTGCTTCTGAACAAACTCTACACCATCAAGATGGCAGACAACGAAACAGCAGCCCAACTCCACGCACGCATCCAAGAATTGATGAACGGTCTTCACACTATAGGTCACAAGGTCGAAAATCGTGACCTAATAAGGTATGCCCTAAACGCCTTCCCTAGAAATACCTTGTGGGCATCTATGGTAGATGCATACAAGGTTTCAAGGGATCTCTCTAAAATTAAATTAGATGAATTATTTTCTGAGCTAGAACTTCATGAGCAGACTAACTACAATATGGCCGAGAAGAGTATTGCCTTTTTTGCAGAAAAAATTAGAAAATCAACAAAGAAGAAACCTCAACCTGAACCCGAGCCCAACTCTGACTCAAACGCAGAAGATGAAGAAGGAGATCAATCTGAGCTGGTCCGACTGGCCCGAAGCTACTACAAAAAATTGAAAAACCAAGCCAACACACGGAGGATAAGCCGAAGAAAGGACGAACCAGCTGAACCAGCAAATGACAAACACAAGCCCAACATAACCTGCTATGAGTGCAAGAAGAAGGGCCACTACAAGACAGAATGTCCAAATCTGAAGGAGTCCAAGAAGACAAGAAGGAAAAAGGCACTCCAAGCAACCTGGGACGAATCTTCCTCAGAAGAAGAAGAGGAAGCACCCCAAATCAAACCTACTAGCCCTGACTGCCTCAGAAAAAGTCGAGACTAAGTCAGAATCAGAACAGGACGACGGCGAGCTGACCTTTACAGAAGACGGCGAAATTAAGGTAACTGGTTTCAATGGATGTCAATTAGGTGAACTAATTTCATTTCTTTCTCGAGATTTGGCAAAAGCCAAACTCCGAGTCGAATCCCTCCGACAGGAAGTAAAACTCCTGAAAGAGGGAACTGACTCTAAACCCTTAACCGAGAAGGTTCAGGAAGGAACTCCTACTCAAGTTGAAAAACTTGAAAAGGAGAACTCCTCCCTGAAAACTCAGGTTAAGGATCTTAGATCACCTTAGAACGATTTACTTCTGGTTCCAAAAATCTTGACATGATTCTTGGGAAACAGAAGTCAGTTCTAAATCGATCCGGACTTGGCTATAGAACCAAATCCCGACAAAGAACTTATTTTGCTGTACTGAATCAGTTCAGAGGAAAAGTTCAGGCATGGGTACCTAAACTATACCTGAACAAACCAACTGGTTCAAATCAATATTGGATCCCCAAGGACAAGATTCACATCTTGCCTAACCATCACCGTGGCTTTAGTCCAGGGGGAGCCAAACTGAAAACAATATTTATTGTTAGATAAAACTTAATTCTTGATTGCAAATTGCTTGATGATTGTTTATTTAAATTTCTACAATTTACCATGCTTAAAATTAGAAATGGTTAGTATAAGGACTGAACACACTTAACTGAAACCTGACAACATAGTATTGGGTGGAGGTGAGATGATAGTACGTTAGGGAAGCCAATTTGGCGGAACTAGCCGAAGCTACCGATCCAAGACCCAAACTAGTTAAACCAGAAATTTTTCAAAGAATAATTTTGAAAATGAAATTTCATTAAAAGGCTTTGTCAAGGAAAGGGTGGATGATCCCATAAGGCTATGGCTAAAGAAGGCCTAGTGCCTCGCCAAGACCTGGAAGCCAATTTTTGAAATTCAAATTCAAATTATTTTTTGTTAAATTCGAATCTAACACAAAATTTCAGTTATTTGTAGATCTAAATATCTTTTCAAAAATTTAATTGTTTTCAAAATTAATTAAGTTTTCAAAATCTAATTATTTTCAAAATAAACTTTCAAAATTATCAAAACCTGTCTCACAAAACCTATAAGGTTAACGTGATTGAAAACCGTAGATTGGGTGAGGCAACAAACTTAGTAAAAATTCATTTGCATTTTGTCAAACATTTAACACTAAATAAAGTAGTCAAACTATGGTCAAAATAGTCAAACTATGGTCAAAATAGTCAAACAATGGTCAAAGTAGTCAAACCACGGTCAATGTAGACAAACCATGGTCAAAACACTCAAACCAGGTCAAATCTGGTCAAATACACTACCTTAGGGTCAAAAGTTAGTCCTTAGGGCGCCCAAACCCACGCGGGCGCCCCAAGTCTGGTCAAAAAGATCCACAGCCACTGCACGCTGACTAGGGCGCCCTGGAGCACGCTGACTAGGGCGCCCTGGTGCTCCAGGGCGCCTCCGTATACCCCTTTAATGGTCAAAAGCTGCCCAAAGGCAGCTGCAGCTCTGGCTAGGGCGCCCTTGTCAGGCAGGGCGCCCTCGCCAGTGTCCTTAAGTGGCCGAAAGCTGCCTAAAGGCAGCTGCAGCCTGGTCAAGGCGCCCTCATCAGGCAGGGCGCCCTCGCCAGAAAGGGCGCCCTCCCGATAAAGGGCGCCCGAAGCTGCCTATAAAAAGGGCTCCCTTCCCCTTCTTCTCTTCACACCTAAACCACTCCTTCTCCTCAACTCTCTACTTTCCAAGAGATCTTGCAACCCTCTCAAGCTCTCATCTTCAACAATGCCTCCCCGAGCAACTCGGTATAATTTTTAATTAAGTTAATTTCTTTTCAATTTTTCATTACATGCATACTTTCTTTAAAGTGTATATTCTTTCTCTTAGAAGACGCCGACCAAACCAGGCAGAACCCGATACCCAACCTAGTCCTGATCCTAGGTTTCCGAATTTAGAATTGTGTAATAAGTTCGCTCGTACCACCTATAAACCTATCAAGACGAGCTACTTGAATAGACAATTTTTCACCCAATCCTGTCCCTTAGCAATAAATGTCATAAACTTTTACCAACTTGACAATCTCGTATTCTGCACCCATCCAGTCAATATATCCTTGTGTGCAGAATTTTACAATAATATAATTAGACAGGATAATCTCATGTTCACTGATAACCGCTTTTGTCGCGTTACGGTTTCAAATACAATTTAAGTACCGAATTCCTCTAAACTAATGTAGCATAGAGTAACTCGGGTCGTCTCCCAACGAATGTAGTTGGTGCAAGATAAATCTCAGGATCGTATCTTATTGCTTTTGGGTTTTGGGATATGAAACTGGGTTTGGATTTAAGAGCTAGGTCTACGAAATGAATAACAGAGCAAAGATGAAACCTAATTCTAATTAAGGAAGGACAATGCAGATAAAGAAATCTAAATTAACCAGACTACGATTGCAATAAAGAAAGCACAACTTGAAATAAAGCATTAAGAAACTAAACACAAAGCAAACTACAACATTGAAGAAATCTAATCTAATCCTAACTTAATTGCATTCAAATGAAGACATGAACATTAAAGCTAATGAAAGAGCAATACAGAACAAAAGTTAGACAACTACGAAACATCATAATTGAAATTACCAGTTCTAATCAACATTTAATCAAACACATGAAAGGCATACCAAAATTTGCTTCAAGTACGTGCTAATTGATAGGGGCAAGATCTATCCACTACAAACATTTTAACAATCAAATCACAAACAACTCAATTAAGAATAATCAACATTCACTAACGACACAATTAAACTCAAAATCTGGTGAAGAACAGATGTGAAGGCAACGGCACAAAAATCTAATGAACCACTCAATTTGATATGGAATTGAACTTGCTTGATGGATCTACTGGGAAAGGTGGCTGCCGAATGCTGAAAGCTGACTGATGAGGAGCTACTGTGAAGGTGAAATGGTGCTGCCGAAACTGGAAATTGAAGTGCAATGGATTGAAGCTGCTGAATCGAGCTGTGAAGAAGTGCTGGAAACAAACTGTGAAGATCTGCTGGAAATGGAATTGCTGTGAAATCTAATTGAACCCAAATGAAACAAGAAATTGCTGTGAAGAAACAAATTGCTGGAAAGACAAGAAAACTAAAGAAATGCAGTAAGAAATTGATCGATGGTGTGCGGTGGAGGATGGATGGTCGTTTTCTCTCCGAACCCCGAAAGAGAAAGCTGTGGTGGAGATGGATGGCTGCGACGGCTGTGTTCAGCTAGAGCTCGAAACCCCCAAAGCCTAGCTGTGGTCGCCGGTGATGAAAATGGAAGAAAGACTTCTCTCCGAACCCCGAAAGAGAAGCTGCTGTGAAGTCGACCAAGGCTCGAACCCCGAACCCTAGCTGTGCTGTGATGATCCGGCCGACGGCGAGATGGCGAGGTGGAGATCCGCCGGCCGGAGGAGATGAGGCGAAAATTTTGTGGAAGAAGGAGCTTTTCCCCCGTTTGCCGATCGATGCCCTAGCCTTTGCGATCCTGCCCCTTTTTGATCTGCGCGTGGGTTCGGTCAACCAAGCCAACGTGTGTTTGATTCAGCCAAGGGTTCAGTCAAACAGAGCTTGAGTTCAATCAAGCCAAGCTTCAGCTCTGGTCCAGCTCTGTTTCGAGTTCAGTCAAGCCAACTCTTGGGTTCAGTCCTAGCTTGGGTTCAGCCAAGGGTTCAGTCAGCCCAAACCGCAGCTACCCCAGCTCAGCCCAGAACTCACAGCTCATTAGTAACGGACGGCTGAGATCGATCTGACTTCATCTAACGGTCGGATCTCTTCAGATTTGAACCAAACTCCACAGATCCCATTCAATGGTCCTGATCTACCTGTTCCCAGCTCGGATTAAACAGATCAGTGGCGGATGGTCCAGATCTTCTCTTTTCTTGAATGGATGGTCTAGAACATCTTGAACTTGATCCAACGGTCAGATCACTTCTGATTCGGCTGAAATTTTCAGATCTTGCTCTATAGCCATGATTGATTCTATCTTGGATTCGGATCGACCAGAAATTGACCGATGGCTCAGATCTAGCCGTTCTCTAGAATGGACGACTCCTATTAATCCGATGCTTGATCCTTTTGATCTGGATCCAATCATGACTCAAGTCTGACCCAATTTGATCTAGGTCCATGATCAATTGAAGCCTACAAAATAATATTCAAATTTAGTGCCAAAAATATCCCAAATATACACAGATTTGAATTAAATGCCAAAATGAAGGGAATACATGAAACCTAATACAAATGCAAACTCAAGCATATAAAATGTGGATCAAACATGGATTTTAGAGCCTAAAATAATCAGCAAAAATGGTGGTCATCAACTCCCCCACACTTATTCTTGGGCGTCTCGCACAAGTAAATAAAACTAAAAGAAAATAGCATATCTCCCAAACATTACATCCCCTATCAATACCTTAAGAAATAATAAAAGAAAGTTACTTAGGATCATCAAGTCTCAAGCATCCATGTAGTTATGGTTCCAAATCTCACATAAGCCAAAAGCATGGTAATTTCATCAACTTGAATAAACTAAGCATGACAAAAACCTCACAAAATGGATATATGCACTGATGCTCACAAAAAATAACATATATGAAAGTGGAGTTCTCTCAAAGCATTCATGACATTGCACTACCATATGCTTGCTTATCTTCTACTTCTCCACTACTATAATATAAGTACACAAATCAAGAGGGCTTTTCAATGAATGATAATGAACCCAAGTGCTACAAGAAAACAAGAATGATAGATAACAAAGAAGATCATAGAGAGCATGAAAGAATATCAAAGAGAATATGAGAGCATTGGGGTAATTAACATGATGTATACACTCAAACAATAGGCCAAAATAAACAACTCAATCAAGCCTCCAACACTCAAAATTATCCTTTCACATTCTCAATGCACTACACATCAACAATTTATAACATCTCTCAAAATGCATGTAGAGATTACAACATAACTCTTGAGATTCTCTAATAAAGATATCAAATGAGTATACATCAAGAAAATATTCCTTTTTGTTCATCACTAACAAAATCTCGAATGCTTGAGGATTTTTTTTTATTCTTTTCTCTTTTTTTTTCATCTTTATTATTTTTTCTATCTCTCTCTTTTTTTTTTCACATAGAGAGATTTTTTTTTTTCAAAGAGAGATTTTTTTTTTTCACACAAGCATTCGTCCATATACACTTGTCTCCCCCCCACACTTAAAATTTGACCGTCTCGGGCAAGATAGTAAAGCATGATAACATCTAAAACTCACAATAATAGAGGCTGATAATAGAGAAATAAAAATGTAACTCATCATGCAATCACCTTATGCTCTCATCGCATGCTCCAAGGAAGAATAAAATAATAAAGATATGACAGTGAAAATGTAATGACGATGAAAAGATCTGATAAAGTAGAGACAATGAAATATGAAAGCAATAGGTGAAATGCCCAGTAGTGACAATAACAAAGGAGAGGAAAACTAAAAGTTCAACAAGAAAGATTGCCTCCATCATATTCATGTAAGCTTATGCTATTGTAATTTCAAAAAGAATCAAAGCAAGTTCTAGAGTGTTAAGTGTCACAAATGCTATCACACATAAGAGGATTAAGAATAGGCATGACAATATCCTCACTAGGTGAACAATAAAACTGTCATGCTTAATCTAACAAGATAGAGTCCATCACCATAACAAATGACTAAATGCAATTAATGTCCCCAAGCATACCAAGGAAACCAAAACTCAATAATCAGACTTAACTATCTTTTATGATTCTCAAAGCATAATAAAGGAACATGTAAGGAGATATAACTAGAAGTCAAACAAGATTTATTCAAAACCAAACAAAATGCAGAATGCGGAAGCAAAACATAAATGCAAAGTATAAAAGCGAACAAACACGCAAGTATAAACATAAAGAAAAACAAGAAAAAGAAAGTAAAGGAACAAACTCCCCTTCAAGTAGGGTAGAGAGCACGTAGCATCCATTTTGGGAGAACTATCCTCATGTGATCAACCTCGTAGTGCACGGGTTTCTCCCTTATTAATTTTGCACAAGCATCTTCCGGTGGTCGGAGACGATTAAGGTTCAGAACCCACTTAAGAGGTGAGGTGCTACTAGTCGAAATAAGAACAACTCCTCCCTCTTGATGCTTTTTGAAAGTCCTTCCAGGAGGTTGGAGTCTGTTCAGATGGAGCACCCACTCCAGTAGTCTTCTGGACCCTGCAAAACCATGTAATATCTCTCTCAAGCGTGCAGGGTAAGAAAGAAGTGTAATATCATCAATCTCTACATAAAAAGAATCCAAAAATGCACCACATCCAAGAAAATCAATTATTGGCACCTCAATGAAGTTTTCACAATTAATATCTGCATAAGATGTGTCCAGTAATTCATCAGAACAAATAACATCAACACTAGGTATCACAATGAACTTTTCACAATCAATTTCTAAATGAGATGTAGCAAGACATGCATCGCAACCAATAAAATCAACATTGGGTATCTCTATGCAATTTTCATAATTATTTTCCATAAAAGATGTATCAAGAATATCATCACAACAAGCAATCTCAACACTAGGTGTGTCCAAATATTCACCACAATGAACAAAATCAATTATAGGTGCCTCTACAGATTTCTCACAAACAATTTCTACAAAAGATGTGTCAATAAACTCATCAAAAATAATAAACTCAGAGTGAGGTGCCTCTATTGATTTTTCCAAAGAAATAGAAGGAATACTTACCTGATCGTGCTGAAGAATACCTGGAGGTTCTACAAGAGCGGATGTATCCATAGCTTCCTCCTGGTCAAGAACAGGTTCCATCTCAGGCTCCAATTCTGGTGGACACTCAACTGAAGCAAGTGATTCTTGGGTTCTTGCTTTCACCATGCAAGTCCCTACACTTTCATTCTGATTCTCTGAATCTTCTAATATATCAAGCAATGTTAGTGGTCCCTGGGGCTTAGTGCAATCCCCTACACCTGTGGATTCATCTGCAACACATGCTTCATCAACCATATCTGCAACAACCATATTAGAAAAGTTAGAATCATCAACAACTAAATCCTTACAAAAGAAAAGTTTAGAAGGGTCCTGTAAAATTTCAGAATCGAAATCAAGGTTGTTACAAGCTCTGCTATCCATCTTCTCCAATGCCTCTAAATCAGTAGGAATGGGTGATTCTTGGGGCTCAGTGCAATCCCCTACACTCTCAATCCTATCCTCTGAATCTCCTGACGTCGCAGTCAATATAGGTGGTTCTTGGGGCTCTGTGCAATCCCCTGCACCTATAGAATCATCTGATTGTTCTAATCTTTGAGCTTGTATTTGATTCCATTGATCAACCAATTTTGCAAGGCGTCCTTCGATGTCTTGTTGTTGTTGTAACATTTGTTGACACATCTCCATCATCCTTTGGTGTAGAGCCTCATCCCAATCAGGATCATTAAAGCCTCCTTGATTAAACTGCTGAAATGGGAGGGGCTGAAAATTCTGAGTGTCTTGCTGAAAATTTGGTTCACAAGTTGGTGGAGATGGCTGAAAAGTATGATTCTGGAAATTATGACCATAGGGCTGAAATTGTTGGTTGGAAAATTGGATTGGTTGCTGAAAATTCTGATTCTGGAATTGAAAACTCTGAAATGGTTGGAACTGAAAATTCTGATCATTTGGTGGAAAATTTTGCTGTGAAGGTTGAAATCCACTCTGATTTTGATTTTGGAAAGTCTGAAATGGTTGGAACCCTTGCTGAAAATTTTGACTCGATTGAAAATCTTGCTGAAATTGTTGGAATGGAGGCTGAAAATTCTGGTTGCATGGCTGAAATTGCTGTGGAAATTGATATGGTTGCTGGAAATTCGAATTAACTTGGTACCCTTGTTGAATTCCTTGAAAAGGTGATTGATCTTGTTGACAAGGTTGCTGAAAATTGGGTTGAAATTGTTGAAATGGTTGCTCAAACTGGGGCTGAAAATTCTGGAATGGCGGCTGCCCGTTCTGAAAATTCTGACTTGACTGAAGATCTTGCTGAAATTGTTGACATTGTGGTTGAAAAAATTGATTTGGTTGCTGATTGAATGGTTGGTTCTGCTGAAACTGTTGGCACGACTGCTGGTAAGTGGATGAAAACATTTTGAACCTGCAGCCCTGTCACAAAACAATAAAGAAAAATGGCAGCAACCGTATATAAAAGATAAAGCAATCAGAACAAAATCAAAAGATAGAATTATCAAGCACCACTACATTCCCCGGCAACGGCGCCAAATTTGATAACCGCTTTTGTCGCGTTACGGTTTCAAATACAATTTAAGTACCGAATTCCTCTAAACTAATGTAGCATAGAGTAACTCGGGTCGTCTCCCAACGAATGTAGTTGGTGCAAGATAAATCTCAGGATCGTATCTTATTGCTTTTGGGTTTTGGGATATGAAACTGGGTTTGGATTTAAGAGCTAGGTCTACGAAATGAATAACAGAGCAAAGATGAAACCTAATTCTAATTAAGGAAGGACAATGCAGATAAAGAAATCTAAATTAACCAGACTACGATTGCAATAAAGAAAGCACAACTTGAAATAAAGCATTAAGAAACTAAACACAAAGCAAACTACAACATTGAAGAAATCTAATCTAATCCTAACTTAATTGCATTCAAATGAAGACATGAACATTAAAGCTAATGAAAGAGCAATACAGAACAAAAGTTAGACAACTACGAAACATCATAATTGAAATTACCAGTTCTAAGCAACATTTAATCAAACACATGAAAGGCATACCAAAATTTGTTCAAGTACGTGCTAATTGATAGGGGCAAGATCTATCCACTACAAACATTTTAACAATCAAATCACAAACAACTCAATTAAGAATAATCAACATTCACTAACGACACAATTAAACTCAAAATCTGGTGAAGAACAGATGTGAAGGCAACGGCACAAAAATCTAATGAACCACTCAATTTGATATAGAATTGAACTTGCTTGATGGATCTACTGGGAAAGGTGGCTGCCGAATGCTGAAAGCTGACTGATGAGGAGCTGCTGTGAAGGTGAAATGGTGCTGCCGAAACTGGAAATTGAAGTGCAATGGATTGAAGCTGCTGAATCGAGCTGTGAAGAAGTGCTGGAAACAAACTGTGAAGATCTGCTGGAAATGGAATTGCTGTGAAATCTAATTGAACCCAAATGAAACAAGAAATTGCTGTGAAGAAACAAATTGCTGGAAAGACAAGAAAACTAAAGAAATGCAGTAAGAAATTGATCGATGGTGTGCGGTGGAGGATGGATGGTCATTTTCTCTCTGAACCCCGAAAGAGAAAGCTGTGGTGGAGATGGATGGCTGCGACGGCTGTGTTCGGCTAGAGCTCGGAACCCCCAAAGCCTAGCTGTGGTCGCCGGTGATGAAAATGGAAGAAAGACCTCTCCGAACCCCGAAAGAGAAGCTGCTGTGAAGTCGACCAAGGCTCGAACCCCGAACCCTAGCTGTGCTGTGATGATCCGGCCGACGGCGAGATGGCGAGGTGGAGATCCGCCGGCCGGAGGAGATGAGGCGAAAATTTTGTGGAAGAAGGAGCTTTTCCCCCGTTTGTCGATCGATGCCCTAGCCTTTGCGATCCTGCCCCTTTTTGATCTGCGCGTGGGTTCGGTCAACCAAGCCAACGTGTGTTTGATTCAGCCAAGGGTTCAGTCAAACAGAGCTTGAGTTCAATCAAGCCAAGCTTCAGCTCGGGTCCAGCTCTGTTTCGAGTTCAGTCAAGCCAACTCTTGGGTTCAGTCCTAGCTTGGGTTCAGCCAAGGGTTCAGTCAGCCCAAACCGCAGCTACCCCAGCTCAGCCCAGAACTCACAGCTCATTAGTAACGGACGACTGAGATCGATCTGACTTCATCTAACGGTCGGATCTCTTCAGATTTGAACCAAACTCCACAGATCCCATTCAATGGTCCTGATCTACCTGTTCCCAGCTCGGATTAAACAGATCAGTGGCGGATGGTCCAGATCTTCTCTTTTCTTGAATGGATGGTCTAGAACATCTTGAACTCGATCCAACGGTCAGATCACTTCTGATTCGGCTGAAATTTTCAGATCTTGCTCTATAGCCATGATTGATTCTATCTTGGATTCGGATCGACCAGAAATTGACCGATGGCTCAGATCTAGCCGTTCTCTAGAATGGACGGCTCCTATTAATCCGATGCTTGATCCTTTTGATCTGGATCCAATCCTGACTCAAGTCTGACCCAATTTGATCTAGGTCCATGATCAATTGAAGCCTACAAAATAATATTCAAATTTAGTGCCAAAAATATCCCAAATATACACATATTTGAATTAAATGCCAAAATGAAGGGAATACATGAAACCTAATACAAATGCAAACTCAAGCATATAAAATGTGGATCAAACATGGATTTTAGAGCCTAAAATAATCAGCAAAAATGGTGGTCATCATTCACCACCATGGTTCAAGGAATTCCCTTAACTATCACACCAACATTACTGAACCGATTTCTAGGACTACGACCCTCGCAGTCCACCTTCTGTTGTTACCCTCCTAGGGAGCCTCCCTTTGATTCTCCCTACTCTCACATCACCTTAGATACATTACACTCATACTTCTTTAGGCAACCAGTGGCCAGACGATTTCAGTCTGTCGACTTATGTAACGCCCGCCCTTATATCTACTCTCGGGGCGGGGTCACATACTAACATCCGTATAAATTTTTTTCTTCTTAAAGTACTAATAACAAAGTACTAAGCATGCTTGTTCAAAACTAACCTATAACATGATAGGTTCAACTCATAATAAAATCAAGTATATGAGTAATCCAAGTGTAACATTCATTACTAAAGAAATGTTAACATAAGCATAATATTGTAGATATGAAGATCTTTATTTCCCGAGCCACCACCCCACACATCTTCAGCCCTCCTGCCTCTTCCTTTAGTTTAAGTGTCCCTTACCCTGATCTGCAGCATAAGACAACATATAAACTAGTAAGCACAAATGCTTAGTAAGGATCCTGTCCTACTCGCAAAATCGGATATCATAAAAAGATAAGAGAATAAATCACATTCAAGCATGGTAAGTGTTTAAGCATGTTAAACATCTAAGCATATTAACTTCATAGGAAGGTTTCTTTGAAAACATATAAACATAATACTTGAACATAGCATAATCATTAGGGCCCGGCTTGTACTTCACGTTTTGCGCGCGCCCCTAAATAGGAACGAGGTAGCTAATCCCGAACCACCAGGGTTTACTAGGCCTTCTCAAAAGTCCTTCAGCCTAGTATCATAATCATTTGACTCGCTTTAAGAGTCTGTACAAGCCATTACAAAATAAAATAATCATCATGTTCTTTATTTTCATAAAGTATGCTCTTAATCCCAACCTTCTAGGGAAGCATTCTTTAGGCCCTAAGCCTTCTTCGTTCATGCCCTACAAGACTCATTCTTATGCATATGAATACATCCATAATCATGATAACTAGCCTAGTATAAAGCATGCATTTCATAAGGGTGCCCCATGGGCTATAATGCATGCTCATACATAGATCTCCATAATCATGATAACTAGCCTAGTATAAAGCATGCATTTCATAAGGGTGCCCCATGGGCTATAATGCATGCTCATACATAGATCATAATTCAACCCCTTAAACATATCTTATATATGACAAGGTTGATCACATAAACCATATTCATATCATAGGAAGTGGTAGCATGCTTCATGGGTAAATCAAATGGTTCCTAACCCTAAAACTAGGGTCGTGGCCGAAACTCAAGGGTAGGGGTAGATTAGGTTTTTGACATCAAACATCCCCTACCAACATCCCACATATATATATATATATCATGTATCATACTATAGCATGCACCATGGGAGAAAATCAAGTCACCTTAACCCTAATCTCGGGTTGGCCGAAAGTCATGGCTAGGGAGAGTTCCATTTTTCCTAATCCAACATTCCATTTAAACATCATTTGCATATACATATCATCATCCCAAACATAAGCATATCTCCTAGGGTACATCTCATACAATCATCACATATATAGGCATATGATCTTACTAAACACAATCATAATCTCATAGGGTAAGTTGTCCTTCACAACCTCATGTTTCATGCCTTGGCCAAATGTTACATGCTAAGGAATCCAATCAAACATTTCCTTTGAATATCACATGCATATACATCTCATATCATTTTACATAAGCATATCACATAAAATAATTTAACCTTCACAAACCCTAAGGTTTCATGCCTTGGCCGAATGGTGTAGGGTAGGGAAACTAGGGTTTTGAAATTAAACCTTCACACAAGCATTTATTCAAACACCTTGTCTACACTACTAGGCATAGATTCATCATAGGCAAATCAAGCATCCCTAAACCCTAATCTTCCTAGGTTGGCCGAATGATGTAAGGGTAGGGTAGGCTAGGTTTTTGACATCCAATCTTCACACAAACATTTATTCAAACACCTTACCTACACTACTAAACATGGACACATCATAGGATAGCAAACAACCCAAAAAACCTAGCCCATTCCCTCTTGGCCGAAAGTTGTAGGGTGGATAACCCTACTTTTCCTTATCACAACATGATGGGAAACAACATACATCCATACCCTAAGTTCCTAGGAGTATCCTCATGCATCAAGAAGCAACCAAGACCCTTGTCTTGGTGGTGGCCGAATGGTTACAAGGGAGGAACTCCCATTTTCGAAAACAAGGACACCAAAGAAACATTCAATAACAATTACACTGCAGGCGAGGGGATACTTACATCCTTTCGCTTGAGATTCTACTTCTTTAAGTCCCTTAGGGTACCCTTGGTTGAAGGAGAAGTGAAGGTTCCTCTTACTCTTTCTTCTCTAGACTCCTTGGTCCTAATAGAGGGCAAGAGCCTTCTTCCTTCCAATCCCCTAGGGTTAGAACCCTAGGGAGCACTTTTCGAAAAATGGAAAAGAGAAGAGGAGAAGAAGGAATTTCGGTGGGGAAGAGAAAGGAAGAAGAAGAGGAAGTTACTCACACCTCTTCCCTCTCTTATTTATAGTTTTCTCATGAAAAGACATGTCTCTTCACTATTACACGCTTAACAAGCATGTTTCTTATTCTCTCAACAAGAAACAATGCTTGGTGTAGTGGTTAAGACATGGAGAGTGCAACTAGGAGGTTCAAGGTTCAATCCTTGCTTCCTCCCTTCTACTTCTTCTTTTTATCACAATTTGCACTAATCCATATCAAAGCCCTTTAAGCCAAGCCTATCATGAAATTTCATAATATTAATAATATTTCATGAATTCATAATATTTCATAATATTCCATAAATATTATTTCATAATATTTTTAATATTTCATATTCATGAATCTATAATACTTCATGAATCCCATAATATTTCATAATGAATTCACAATATTATTCATGGTGAAATTTTTGGGGTGTTACAACTTAGAGGTCCAGGACTACGCTCTCTATAGGGTCTTAGTCCGATGTATTCTGCCATTATCCACCAGGGACGTCACCACTATGCGACCATTCCATACCTTTCTCCTGTATGGCTTGATTCACCAGCTAGATATTGATATAGGACTTCACATGTTTCACACTATCCTACACTCATCCAGTGTGACCACGCAAGGGCGGACACGGATACCCTACTGCCACATCATCACGTCCTTATTACATCACCATGGTAGGAACATTACCGAGGGAGAGATGGCCGATCTAACCGATTACGATGAAATAGGCTATAGAAACTTCGCCCTAGCAGGTATAGAGGTGTCCGGTACCGGGGTCCTGTCCTGGAGACGTCAGAGAGGAGCTCCCCACATCGATTCAGACGAGGAGGTTGAGTTCGACGTCGCAGATATAGCGGCAGCAGCCCGAGCCCATATAGACGAGCCCGCTCCACCGACACTCTACGAGAGAGTGACCCGTATGGAGACACAGATACAGAGTCTCCGATAGGAGGTCGAGGCCTATCACATCGAGCAGATGGACGCTCGTAGAGGCGATCGAGAAGTGGCAGATGCACGATACATTGAGATGATGGCACGATTCGATGCATGGCAGCTGGGCCCATCTGATCATCCCGGTCCCTCGTCTTAGATCTTACTGCATTGTACTATTAGCTATCTGACTACCCCTACCGAGTAGGGTTGACTTATGTTTGACCTGTATGGATGTTATGTTTTTCTATGTTGACTTGTGAAATTAAGTACTTATTGCATTTGACTAGCTAGGCAGTTAGGATTGTGCTCAGTAGAATAGATTAACTCTATTTTTCTTACTGCTCTACTTGTTTTTCAAAATTGTTTCTAAAAAATAGAATTTGAAAAACTGTTTTACTTAATTTCAAAATCAGTTTTCACTTTCGACTTAGTTTTTATTTCAAAACTACCCTCTTACAAAACTAGGGTTTTTTTTCGAAAATGGACTTAGCCTAGGCCCTAACCCTAGAACTGCATGCACCTATAGACTTAGAAGCCAGCATCTCACAAGCACCTTAGGGTACTTTTGATTGATAACCTAGAATGGGTTGAGATGCTTAGGTCTTTGCCTTAATTCAAGATGCTTTAAGTCAGTGCATCTGCAGTAATTGGGGCACTAAATACAACTTATACAACAATCAAGTTAAGTGTCAAGTTTAGAAAATCTAACTTGAACAGAAACACTTAACTTGACTAACCTTAGCAAAAGCTACTGTTTATAACAGTCAGTAAGTAGCTAATTGGGTTAGACAGGTCCCTACAGAGAAAATTGACTGATTTGATTTAAAGCCAATAATGAATTGGTTCAGTACAGCAAAATCTTACTTATCTCCTTTATGTAATTTTTTTTCTGCTACATTTATCTATTTTTGATATATGGCAAAGGGGGAGAGATAGGAAAGGAGGAGAGAGTAAAATAATTTTTTGCTCAAATATTTTTTAACTCTATCCTTTATTCAAAAAGTTTTCAAAATTTTCTTATCCTCTATTCAAAAAGCTTTCAAAAATACTTAAGCTTTTCTAAGTACTTAAACTTTTTAAAAACCTTTTCAAAATTAGCTAAGTACTTAAGCAAATCTGGTTCAAATTATTATCTAAGTACTTAAGTTCTTAAGCTTTCAAAATTTTTACTTAAGCTTGTCAAAGCTTGTTCAAATTAACATCTATAAGTATTTTAAGCTTAAGTTTTCAAAATTATTAAGTACCTAAGTTTTCAAAATTATTAAGTACTTAAGTTTTTCAAATGTACAAAAGTCTTTCAAAATCTACTAAATACTTAAGTTTTTAAGTTAATACCTTCAAAAACTTTTTGAGTACCTTAAAACTTAAGGCTTCAAACCCTTTAAGTACTCTAAGAACATCGATATGTACTTTTAACTTAAGTTATCAAAAGATTCCCAAGTACCTAAAACTTAAGTTTTTCAAAGTACAAACAAAAGCTTTTAACCCCACGAATTTTTAAAAAATCTAGGGGGAGTTTCCTTCCAGGGGGAGGGAACAATATTTAAGGTTTTTACATGCTTACCTAAAACTTAACTTTTTGAACTAGGGTTGCCATAAATCAAAAAGGGGGAGATTGTTGGTGCAGAATGTACCAAAGTCAAACTTGTGTTTTGATAATGGCAACAGAGTTCAAAAGTTAAGTCTTACTTGTTTTTCTAATAAGTCACTCTAGTGTGCAGGAAAAGCCCTAGCGAAGGACTGCTAGGCACTGGCGAAGGAATGCCAGGGTAAAAAGCCCTAGCAAAGGGCTGCTAGGCACTGGCGAAGGAATGCCAGGGTAAAAAGCCCTAGCAAAGGACTGCTAGGCGCCAGGTGAAGGACAGCTTGGGACTGAAGCCCTAGCGAAGGAATGCTAGGCACCGAGCGAAGGACAGCTCGACATCCAAGACCTGACAAAGGACCGTCAGGCAAAAGTCCAACCAAAGGAATGGTTAGCATCAGGTAAATTCTTCCGAGAGGAGTAGGTGAGGATGCGTTCCCCATCGAGGGAACAGTAGGCGTCGGTTCGACCTAGGGCTCCATTTTGGAGACCAAAGTCAGAACCAAGACAGCTAAGGCTGTATAAACTAATAATTAATTGTTTTATTATGTTTTGGACTAACCCTGGATGCAGGACCGAAGGAACGTGTGTCTGCAACTCAGAGAGCCTCAAAGGAGTGAGGCAACAGCTGAGCAGGGCGCCCTGAGTGTCCAGGGCGCCCCCAAGGTGAACCAGAAACAAATAAAGCAAAAAAAAGGCTACGATTGCTTACTGGGCCGGGCGCCCTCAGCAGCCAGGGCGCCCTTAGCAGCTAAGGCGCCCCGCGCCCAAGCCTGCGAAGCGTCACCCTTATCCATCTGAGAATTCTGCACGGAAGAAGTCAAGCAGGGCGCCCTCTACGACCAGGGCGCCCCCAGAGTCCAAGTTATCCCTATTCGGATGGGATAACGCTTGACCGAGCTAAAACCGGATCGGTTGACACGTGGCAGGGCGCCCCCGACGTCCAGGGCGCCCCTGGGTGCTATAAATAGCACCCAACGCCCAAGCTTTCAACAACAACTTCGAACCAAAGCTTCCACACTCTTCTGTGCTCATGCCTTGCTCCGGAAACTGCCCAACTCGAGCCGACGACGTCCCGCTGCTCCAGAAAGTCAACCTACAACCGGACGTCGGTAAAAGAAGAGTTTTTTTATTAAAAGTTTATGGTGCTATACTTGTAAATCTATTCTTGTAAACTGATTTTGCGCTCATATAGAATTGCCCAAAGTAAACGATCAACGATCGTGGGCCTTGGAGTAGGAGTCGACCTAGGCTCCGAACCAAGTAAAAAAGTACTGTGTTCGCGTGTTTTGTTTCTTTCCGCTGTGCAAATTGTTCTTTCCATAAATCCGAAAGTTTTCCGATATTCACCCCCCTCTATCGGTTCTCTCGATCCAACAACCATCTCTCCCCTTTTATTATGGAAAGAAATAACTTTATATAAATTTCTTTATATAAATTTCTTTACATAAATTTCTTTTTCATGGTAAATCAATCCATTATTGATTTTATAAAATAAAATAAACCAATCCATGGTTCATTTTAATTTCCATAAAAAATAAATCTCTTTATATAAATTTCTTTATATAAATTTCTTTATCCATAATTTTATAAAACAAACCACGCTCGGTTTATTTAATAATTTGAACCAAACAATTTGGTTCTCCCCTTTTAATGTGGCCGGCCAAACAAAGAGGGTGGGGACCCTCTTTGGCCGGCCAAACCCATGCCTATATCATACGAATTAAACTCATTTAATTCGTCCAATAAGTCTTCAAAAGACTTACCCATTTTATGCTTCCGATGCGCCTCTAAAAAATTCAGATTCGACTTATCTCTCATGATCGAAAAATTTAATTTTCAACTCGTTTTAAATCCCTCAGATTACTCGTAGTGCGTGTGACTAAATAGGCTTTCGATTTATGTTGGCCGTCTATAATCAACGAATTATAGAACGATCATGAGTGGCACCTAGTAGTACATCATGACCCCCAATTAATCGAAAGATCAACGGTTGACCTCAGAAATAATTCTGAAACCCTTCAGCAGCTATAATGAGTCGTGCCCCATTCCCTTCATCATCTTATACCCACTTGGTTCAGGACACGATCTATGTGTGTCAGTCCCCACTAGGCTGACTACGTCACACCTAGCCCAAGTAATGTTTTCTCGTCCTACGGATTCTAATTACTCTCATGTATCTAAGAGATTCATACTCTGAACATGACATGCTCTGGCCAGAGGCTTCGAGTAACAATCTGACGATAGGCCTTGGGTATACATCTCCTCGCAAGGAGTGGTGAATCCTTTGTAGGTTGTTCAAACATCTTCGGGCACTTCGGCTTATACCCAACCATCCTGGGTCCACACCTCCTTAGAGATGCTTGCTTAAGATGTCAATGTATAAGTCTCCGTGACCAAGATGACTTGAACACCGCAAGTCAAAGGAACATCGCATTTAAGCTACAGTAAGAACTTCATTGACATATTTGTATGTAGATTATCATATGAAGTTTTACAGTCAGTCACTCCAATGAACTAGTTCCCTTAACTAGCATTCATGTTTATCTCCGGACATCCCAATGTCTCCAGCCAGTGAGAATCAGCTGATTAGAGAATAACCTATGCTAGTCTCAACAGAATTGATAGAGTCCGTATTTATCGATTCATCGACTAGGGACAATTTTAATACTTCACAATTGCACATGTAGAGATAATCACTAGTTGTGAATTCATCATAAATTCTCTCATCCTGTGAATTATATTGCGGACATTCAGCAAATGAGTTTAAGATCTCAATCAAATACACAAACATGTATACTCAAATAGTGAATATTCATTTATTAAAATAAATGATTACAATCATAAGGCGATTGCCTTAGGACACTTCTCTCACAATACTAACAAACACCCACTTGGACTAATGCCAATCGCTACGGTATCCAATACCTCAAGCTCTAACATGACCCTCAAACTTGCTTTGAGGCAAGGCCACAGTTAAAGGATCCGCTAAATTTCTTTCAGTGGGAATTTTCTCAATTTGTATATCATTCCTACTTATAATCTCTCTGATCAGATGATAGCGGCGAAGCACATGTTTGGATCATTGATGAGACCTTGTTTCCTTTGCTTGTGCAATAGCTCCATTGTTGTCGCAGTAAACCGGCACTGCTTCATCAATGGTTGGAACCACACCAAGTTCTGAGACAAAGTTCTTGATCCAGACTGCTTCCTTTGCTGCTTCCGAAGCTGCAATGTATTCCGCTTCCGTGGTAGAATCTGCTACGGTGTCTTGTTTGGAACTCTTCCAACTTACTGCGCCTCTATTCAAAATAAATACGTATTCGGACTGAGATTTGGAGTCATCCTTATCTGTCTAGAAACTGGCATCTGTATACCCACGTATTATCATATCTCCTTCTCCATATATTAGGAACACATCCTTAGTTCTTCTTAAGTACTTAAGGATTGTCTTGACAGCCGCCCAATGATTCATTCCTGGATCAGACTGGTATCTACTTGTGACGCTCAGAGCATACGATACATCGGGCCTAGTACATAACATAGCATACATGATAGATCCTATCACGGATGCATAAGGGATCTTATTCATGCAAATCCTCTCGTCTTCTGTGCGCGGACACATAGACTTTGAAAGGTTGATCCCAAACCTGATGGGAAGGTAACCTTCCTTGGATTCCGATATGCTAAACCTTTTTAGCACTTGGTCTATATATGTAGACTGCGAAAGACCAAGCAACCGTATTGATCTATCTCTATAGATTCTAATCCCAAGGATATAGGTTGCTTCTCCCAGGTCTTTCATGGAGAAAGTTTTGGACAACCACATTTTAACCGACTGTAAGACTGATATATCGTTTCCTATAAGTAAGATGTCATCGACATATAATACTAGGAATACGACTGCACTCCCACTAACCTTCTTGTACACACAAGGTTCGTCAGGATTTTGTGAGAAATCAAACTCTTTGATTGTCTCATCAAAACGGATGTTTCAGCTCCTGGATACTTGCTTCAGTCCATATATGGATCATCGAAGCTTGCATATTTTGGTTTTATCAACCGATGTGAAACCTTCAGGTTGTATCATGTATACATCCTCAAGCAGGTTTCCATTAAGGAAGGCTGTTTTTACATCCATTTGTCATATCTCATAATCATAATGAGCTGCTATGGCCAGGAGCATCCGAATGGATTTAAGCATAGCTACTGGCGAATAGGTTTCATCATAATCAATTCCTTGTTTCTGACGATATCCTTTTGCAACTAATCTAGCCTTAAAGGTAACAACATTACCTTCCATGTCGATTTTCTTCTTGAAAACCCACTTGCACCCTATGGGCTTAATCCCTTCAGGTGGGTTAACCAAGTCCCATACTTGATTTTCGTACATGGAATCCATTTCCGACTTCATGGCTTCAAGTCATTTGTCCCTTTCTGAACTTTTCAGAACATCATCGTAACTGATAGGTTCGTCATCGCTAATTAGTAACACGTCGTTCGATTCACTTACGAGAAATCCGTATCTCTCTGGAATATTGCGTGTCCTATCAGATCTATGAAGAAGTGGTATTGTTTTAGGTTTAACTGATAGCTCATCATTATGAGTTATTGGTTGTGGGTCTAGACTAGGTGTCTCTGTAATGTCTATTGGAGTTTTTTGAACTTCTTCAAGTTCAATACTACTCCCACTGTTTTCTTGTAAAAGAAATTCTTTTTCCAGAAATACAGCATGCCTTGAAACAAACACCTTTTGTTCCAAGAGATGATAGAATTGGTAACCCTTTGTTTACTTAGGGTATCCAATAAATAGACATTTATCAAACTTAGCATCCAATTTGTCTGATACAGTCTGCTTCACATAAGCAGGACAACCCCATATCTTAAGGTGAGTTAAGTGAGGTTTCTTACTATTCCACATCTCATATGGAGTAGTAGAGACTACCTTGGTCGGGACTCTGTTTAGCAAGTAAATAGTTGTCTTATGTGCATAGCCCCAAAAGGATTTTGGAAGAGTTGCATGATTCATCATGGATCTAACCATGTCCATCAAGGTTCGGTTACGCCTCTCAGATACACCATTATGCTGTGGTGTATACGGCGGAGTCCATTGAGACAATATCCCATTGTCCCTAAGATAATCTTGAAACTCTTGACTTAAGTATTCGCCACCCCGATCGGATCGAAGTATCTTAATACTTTTGCCAAGCTGTTTCTCTACTTCATTTCTGAACTCTTTGAATTTCTCAAAAGCTTCAGATTTCTGTTTCATCAAGAACACATACCCGAATCGTGAGTGATCATCGATAAAGGTAATGAAGTAGCTATAGCCTCCTTGTGCAAGAGTTGACATTGGTCCACATACATCAGTATGTATTAGACCAAGCAATTCTCCCACTGGCTTACTTTTTCCAGAAAAGGGTAATTTGGTCATCTTGCCTTTTAAGCATGATTCGCATGTATCAAATGAACCGGTTTCAAATGATTCCAGAATTCCACATCGGTGTAATTTGGTCATGCGTTTCTTACTTATATGGCCAAGACGACAATGCCATGTATAGGAGTCTATTTGATTATCTATTCGAGCACGTTTATTGCTAACTTCGATATTGAAAATCTCACCGGATAAATCTAACGTGTAGATACCATTGCACGTTATTACTCGTAGTGCATGTGACTAAATTGGCTTTCGATTTATGTTGGTCGTCTATAATTAATCAATTATAGAATGATCATGAGTGACACCTAGTAGTACATCATGATCCCCAATTCATCGACTAGGGACATTTTTATACTTCACAATTGCACATGTAGAGTTAATCACTAGTCGTGAATTCATCACAAATTCTCTCATGCTGTGAATTGTATTGCAGACATTCAGTAAATGAGTTTAAGATCTCAATCAAATACACAAACATGTATACTCAAATAGTGAATATTCATTTATTAAAATAAATGATTACAATCACAAGGCGATTGCCTTAGGACACTTCTCTCATATCACTAACAAACTCCCACTTGGCCTAATGCCAATCGCTACGGTACCCAATACCACAGGCTCTAACATGACCCTCAATCTTGCTTTGAGGCAAGGCCTTAATTATAGGATCCGCTAAATTCCTTTCAGTGGGAATTTTCTCAATTTGTATATCATTCCTACTTATAATCTCTCTGATCAGATGATAGCGGCGAAGCACATGTTTGGATCGCTGATGAGACCTTGGTTCCTTTTCTTATGCAATAGCTCCATTATTGTCGCAGTAAACCGTGTTGGATCGAGAAAACCGATAGATGGGGGGGGTGAATATCGGAAATCGTTCGGATTTTCGTAAAGAGCACGTACGCAGCGGAAATAAAATAAAACAATCACAGCACAAAGACACAGTCGATTTACTTGGTTCGGAGCCTGTGTCGACTCCTACTCCAAGGCTCACGGTCGTTGACCGTTTACTTTGGGCAATTCTATATACGCGCAAATCAGTTTACAATAATTTATTACAAGTAAGTGCACTAACAATAATAATAAAAAATTCGATCTTCGTTACCGACGTCCGGAGTGGATTGACTCTTTCGGGCCAGCGGGACGTCGTCGGCTCGAGTTGGAGTGTTTCCGGAGCAAGGCACGAGCGTAGAAGATCTTTTGGGCATTGAGATAACAGTTGTTCTGAAGCCTTGGTCGAAGGCCCTTTATATAGGGCCTGGGGGCGCCCGGGACGTTGGGGGCGCCCCCACGTGGCATCTGATCCGCGGAGCTCTCGGTCAGCGTCTATCCTCTGGATCCGCTTTGACTGGGGCACCCGGAGCGCTCGGGGTGCCCGGATTGACTGGGTCAAAGTCCTATCTCCTTGGCTTCGAGGGGTTCGGGTTCGGGGTTGCGCATGGGGGCGCCCGCAGTGCAGGGGGCGCTCGGGAGCAGCGGGGGCGCCCGGGAGCACGGGGGCGCCCGACCCAGCATGTATTCGGCCCAGCATGTCTTTACTTGTTTTGTATGCCCCTTGGGGGTGCCCGGGACACTCCGGGCGCCCTACTCAGCTACTACCTCATTCCTTTGAGGCTATCTGAGCTGCAGAGACTCTTTCCTTTAGTCGTGCATCCAGGGTTAGTCCAAAACACAATAAAGCAATAAAATATTAGTGTATACAGCCTTAGCTGTCTTGGTTCTGACTTTAGTCTCCAAAATGGAGCCCTAGGTTGAACCGACGCCTACTGTTCCCTCAACGGGGAGCGCGTCCTCACCTACTCCTCTCGGGAGAATTTACCTGATGCCAACCGTTCCTCTGGTTGGACTTTTGCCTGACGGTCCTTTGTCAGGTCTTGTAAACTGGCAGTCCTTTGCCAGTTGCCTAGCAGTCCTTCGGTAGGGCTTCAGTCCCAGGCTGTCCTTCGCCTGGAGCCTAGCAGTCCTTCGCTAGGACTTGATACTGGTAGTCCTTCGCCAGTTGCCTAGCAATCCTTCGCTAGGGCTTTCTTTCCTAGCATTCCTTTGCCAGTGCCTAGCAGTCCTTCGCTATGGCTTTTCCTGCACACTTGATTAACTTGTTAGAAAATAAGAAAGACTTAACTTTTGACCTATGTTGCCATTATCAAAACACAGGTTTGACTTAGGTGCATTCTGCACCAACAATCTCCCCCTTTTTGATTTATGGCAACCCTAGTTCAAAAAGTTAAGTTTAAGCAAAACATGAAAAAGTTTTAACTTTTGTTCCCTCCCCCTGGAAGGAATCTCCCCCCAGATTTTTCAAAAATTCGTGGGGTTTTAAAAAAACTTTACTTGTACTTGAAAACTTTTTGAAAATGTTAGCTTAAGTAAGAATTTCAGTTTTAATACAGTTTTGAAAAACTTAAGCTTTAGAGTACTTAAAAAAATTTTGACAAGCTTAAGTAAGAACCTTTTGAAAAGCTAGAGTACTTAGGAAAATTTTGAAAGCTTGAGTAAAAATCTTGCAGCTAGAGTACTTAGCAACATTTTAAAAGCTTTTAAGAAAATTTGAAACTAGAGTACTTTAGGCAAATTTTGAAAGCTTTAAGAAATTTTGAAACTAGAGTACTTAGGCAAAATTTTGAAAGCCTTAAGAACTTTTGAAACTGGATTACTTAGGCAAAATTTTGAAAGCTTTAAGAACTTTTGAAACTGGAGTACTTAGGCAAAATTTTGAAAGCTTTAAGAACTTAAGTACTTCTTCAAAAAGTTTAAGCTTTTGAATAAAGGAAAAGTATATTTTTGAACCTTTTTGAATAAAGGAAAAATTTTGAAAACTTTTGAAAGCTTTTTGAATAAAAGATAAGAAAATTTTACTCTATAAGATTTTGAATAAAAGATAAGAAAAATGAAAAATTTTGAAAAAGTAAAAGTAATTTTTCTCTTTCCTTTCCTATCTCTCCCCCTTTGCCATATATCAAAACAGATAAATATAGCATGAATAAAGGAAATAAGAATTTGCTGTACTAAACCAATTCATAATTAGATTTACACTAAATCAATTAATTTTCTCTGTAGGGACCTGTCTAACCCAATTAGCTACTTACTAACTGTTATAAACAGTAGTTTTTGCTAGGGTTAGTCTGTTAGTGAGAGCCCTAGAGCCAATCATGTGATGGTTGTTGTATGGACTCATTGTATCATATTTCATATATATATAAAGGCATTTGATTATGGTTATTATACTTACTTGTATTGGTGCCAAATAACTAAGTGTAATAACGTCCTTGGTAGTAGGTTCATATCTATATCAATCGATTGGTTGAATCGATAGTGAGATGATATAGAGAACACTACTCTTAATTATTCCTAGTCAAGTATTAACATTCAGGGACAATGTTAATGCATAGAGACTAGCATGTAGGTCAACACGATGACTTGATCTCACAAGTCATGGATATGAGATATCAAGTTGACACATGAGTATGCATTGGAGAATGTATACTGAATGACCCACCATGAGAAGTATCATGGATCGTTATATGAGTGTCATATACTTTCTCATGTGACTATTAGTATGACTATTAGTCCTTAGACCTGAAGTCACCATAGTTCCCTACATAAGGAGTTATGTACTTTGGTTTCGTCAAACGTCACCCGTAACTGGGTGGACTATAAAGGCGATTACTGGGTATGTAACAAATTATGCGGAGGGATGTGAGTGATGTAGATGGGATCTATCCCTCCTATATGATGGGAGAGATATCATAGTCTTGATAGAGTGAGATCACTAAGTGCATGGCCATGCCCAAATAAGGCAATATGAGATATTGAGCTTATTTGATTATAGTGAGTCTACTTGGAGTTCAAGACACATAGATTGATTGGAGGATGACACGGTCTATGCTTCATAGAAGATCAATCTAGATATCGACGATAGAAGGACATTGTCACATATTATGAAAGTCATAATTAGTAGTCACATTGGTGATGTTGGATCTCAACATTCTTGTAACTTGGGTAGCAATGATGTGTTGCTAGATACCGCTCATTGCTTATGTTTCTAAGAGGTTAGAAGCATTGCCAACGTTACAAGAACCTATAGGGTCACACACAAAGAACAAATAGATGGAAAAAAAAATGAAGTCAAGTTTGACTTGGCTAAATATGGAAAGTCCATAAAAGGCAAGTTTGACTTGACCCAAATCCAAATCAAGTTTGACTTGACTTGGTTCCACTTCAAGTTAGACTTGACATGGGAGAAGAAATGGAGTCAAGTTTGACTTGACTAAATATGGAAAGTCCATAAAAGGTAAGTTTGACTTGACCCAAATCCACCTCAAGTTAGACTTGACTTAATGCCACATCATGGTGATGAATTGGCATGGAGCCAACCATTGATGATGCTCCACATCATCAAGAGCATTAAGTGTGGATGCCACCTCATCAAGGAAGATTAATGGTCAAGTTTGACTTAACCAAAAGGCCACCTCACCTTGACTTGACCAAGTGATGACTTGGCTTAGTATTTGACCAATGATGATGCTCCACATCATCTCCAAAGGTTGTAACCCCCCATTTGAATTTGAATTCAAATTGAAAGGGGGTTATGGCCGGCCACTTAATGGCCATTAATGGACATTATGTGGTCGGCCATAATGAGAGAACTTGCCAAGTTTTGGTTCTATTTTTTCTCATGGTGTGTCTTCTCTTCTTACTCCTCCAAGTGTTGGTGCTCTTCTTCTTCTTCTCCTCTTGGCCGAACCCTTGAAAGGTGCTAGCACACCTAAAGGGTTTCCTCCATCCACTTTGTTCGCGTGGATACTTCTAGAGGGACGGCACTTGACGTCCTAGAGATCCGACATCCAAAAGGAGCGAGCGGGATTAAGCGGGGCACGCACCAAAGGTAAAATGGTTTATCCCTCTTTAGATCTAGGAGTAGATCGAGTTTTTGAGCATGAAATGAATACGTGAATTTTGTTTCAGAATTTTTCTTCGCACGAGATCCATGGCTTTGGGTTCTCGGGGTTTTCGCGACGCGAAAAGGCGGTTTTCGCGGCCGAAAA
>JAGFNQ010005669.1:89455-154325 GCA_024364735.1 Boesenbergia rotunda
GGCGGCTGCAGCTATGTCTCCAATGTCGACTTCAACCTCCTCGTCTGAGTCGACTGGTGCTCCGGCCTGCTGTCGTCTCCAACTAAGAACCCCGGTGGCCGACACCTCTAGACCCGCTAAGGAAAAGTTCCTAAATCCTATTTCGTCAAAGTCGGTCATAGCGGAAATTTCACCAACGGTAATGTCCCGACCGTGGTGATGAAGGAGGGATGTGATGATGTGGCAATATGGTGTGCGCACTCGTCCCTGGGTCGTGACACTGGACGCATGCAGAATGGTATGAAACATATGGAGTCCAATGTCTAGGTCAAGGTGATGGACTAGGGCATAAAGAAGGAAAGCATGAAAGGGTCGCATAGTCCCTAGGTCTCTGGTGGAGAGTGGTAGGATACAGCGGACCAGAACTCTATACAAGGCATAGTTCTGGGCCTGAAGTTCAACAGCTTGGAAGCGTCTATTTGCGGGAGGTCGCCCTATAAAATAGGAGTGGATGGTATCTAGGGTAATGTCTGAGTAGGAGGATCAAATGGGGGATTCCTGGAGGATAGCAGCAGAATGTGGACTGAGAGGGTCGCAGTCCTAGGAAGCGGTTTAAAAGAGTAGGGGTGATGGTCAAAGGAATCCCTTGGACAGTGGTGTGAAACATAAGATTATCTTGTCGAATAATATTATTGTAAAATTCTGCGCATAAAGATTCATTAATGGTATGCGTGCAGAAGACAAGATTGTCCAATTGATAGAAGTTGATGATGTTCATGGTGACAGGGCATGATTGGGTAAAAAAGTGCCTATTGAGATAACTCGTTTTAATAGGCTTGTAGATTGTTTGTGCGAACCTATTACATAACTCTAGATTAGGAAATCTAGGGTCGGGACTAGGTTGGGCACCGGGGTTGGCCGGGTTCGGTCGCGTCTTCTAAGTTAAGAGGGTTAAAGGAAGAATAAAGATATTGCATGGAATAAATTTAAATGCAATAAAAATAATAATCATACCGGACGGCTCGAGGAGGCATAGTTGAGGAAGAGGACTTGCAAGTTCTTCTTGAAGAGTAAGAAGTGGAGAAGAAGGTTGATTTTGGTGTGGGAAGTGAAGGAGGTTCGGGTGCCTTTTATAGGCAAACTCATGGGGGCGCCCGGGAGCTTCCGAGCGCCCTAGTCAGGGTTACTGCCAAAGGCTGTGTGAAGGACTGGTTGGGGGCGCCCGGGACAGCCCGGGCGCCCTCAACAGGTTGCTTTTGCAGCTTTGGCTGCATTGGAGGTGATGGGGGCCCCCGCGTGGTTCCGGGCGCCCTGGTCAAGGGCAAGGCATCTTTTCTGTCTCGGGGAGCGAAAAAGCTATGGGGGGGGCGCCCGGGTGGTCCGGGGCGCCCGGGTTTGTATACAAAGGGACAAGCTTTATATCTTGTCATCTTTTGACCATGATTAAATTGGTTTGACTATGGTTTGACTGCTTTGACCGCTTTGACCGCTTTGACCATGGTTTGACTGTATTAATCATGGTTTGACCATGATTTTGACAAATACAAGAATATCTCATCCTATAGGTAAAAGAATTTCCAACTTAGTCTTAATCCTGCTGTCTCACCCAGTCTAGGATTTTCAATCACGTTAACCTTATAGGTTTTGTGAGACAGGTTTTGATAGTTTTGAAAGTTGAATGTTTATTTAAAAATAATTAAATTTTGAAAACTTAATTAATTTTGAAAACGATTAAATTTTAAAAAAAAACTTAATTTTAGAAAACAATTAAATTTTTCAACAGAAGTTTAAATCTACAAATAACTGAATTTTTGTGTTAGATTCGAATTTGACAAAAATTAATTTGAATTTGAATTTCAGAAATTGGCTTCCAGGTCTTGGCGAGGCACTAGGCCTTCTTTGGCCGTAGCCTTATGGGATCATCCACCCTTTCCTTGACAAAGCCTTTTAATGAACATTCATTTTCAAAAATTCTTTGACAAATTTCTGGTCTAACTAGTTTGGGTCTTGGATCGGTAGCTTCGGCTAGTTCCGCCAAATTGGCTTCCCTAACGTACTATCATCTCATCTCCACCCAATACTATGTTATCAAATTTCAGCTAAGTTTGTTTAGTCCTTAAGCTAGCCTAAGTCTAAGCATGGTATATTACAGAAATTAAATAACCAATCAATCAAGCAATTTAAATCAATAATAACAAGTTTATCTAATAATGAAAATAGTTTTCAGTTTGGCTCCCCATGGACTAAAGCCACGGTGATGGTTAGGCAAGATGTGAATCTTGTCCTTGGGGATCCAATACTGATTTGATCCAGTCGGTTTGTTCAGGTATAGTTTAGGTACCCATGCCTGAATTTTACCTCTGGACTGATTCAGAACAGCAAGGTATGATCTTTGCCGAGATTTGGTTCTATAGCCCAATCCGGATCGATTTAGAACTGATTTCTGTTTTCCAAGGATCATGTCAAGACCTTTGGAACCAGATGTAAATCGTTCTAATGCTGATCTAAGATCCTTAACCTGAGTTTTCAGGGAGGAGTTTTCCTTTTCAAGTTTTTCAATTTGAGTAGGAGTTCCTTCCTGAACCTTCTCGGTTAAGGGTTTAGAGTCAGCTCCCTCTTTCAGGAGTTTTACTTCCTGTCGGAGGGATTCGACTCGGAGTTTGGCTTTGGCCAAATCTCGAGAAATAAATGAAATCAACTCACTTAATTGCAATCTATTAAAACTAGTTACCTTAATTTCTCCATCTTCTGTGAAGTTAGCTCGCCGTCCTCTTGTTCTGTTTCTGACTCAGTCTCGACTTTATCTGAGGCGGTCAGAGCTAGGAGATTGGACTGGGGTGCCTCTTCTTCTTCTTCTGAGGACGATTCGTCCCAGGTTGCTTGCAGTGCCTTCTTTCTTCTCGTCCTTTTTGTCTCCTTTAGGTTAGGGCACTCTGACTTGTAGTGGCCCTTTTTCTTGCACTCGTAGCAGGTCACATTAGGCTTGTTCGCGGGTTCATCTGGTTCGTCCTTTCTTCGGCCGGTTTTCCGTTTGTTGGTTCGGTTCTTCAGCTCCTTGTAGTAGCTTCGAGCGAGCCGGACCAGCTTAGTTTGTTCTCCTTCTTCGTCTTCTGAGTCTGAGTCAGAGTTAGACTCGGGTTCAGGTTCAGGCTTCTTCATCGTTGTCCTTCCAGTTTTACCTGCAACGAAAGCAATACCTTTCTCGACCATATTGGTGTTAGTTTGTTTGTGCAGTTCTAGTTCGGAAAGCAATTCATCTAATTTTATTTTAGAAAGATCTCTAGAGACCTTGTATGCATCTACCATAGATGCCCACAAGGTGTTTCTAGGGAAGGCGTTTAGAGCATACCTTATTAGGTCACGGTTTTCAACATTGTGACCTATTGTATGAAGACCGTTCATTACCTCTTGGATTCGTGCGTGGAGCTGGGCTGCTATTTCGTTGTCGGTCATCTTGATGGTGTAGAGTTTGTTTAGTAGCAGATCCCTCTTGCTGATCCGAGTATCTGAAGTCCCTTCGTGCAGCTCGATCAGTTTTGTCCACAGCTCCTTTGCACTGTTGAAGGGGCCCACGCGGTTCAGCTCCTCTTTCGTCAATCCGCATTCAAGAGTCTGAGTAGCTTTTGCGTCGGCTTCTATCTTTCGCTTTAGGGCGTTGTCCCATTCAAAGTAGTTCTGAGGAAGTCCTTCGGCATTTCGGGGGATCTCCAGACCGGACTAGATAATGATCCACATGTCCACCTGAGTTTTCAGGTGGACCTCCATACGACTTTTCCAGTAAGAAAAGTCTTCTCCACTGAAGAGTGGAGGTCTGGCGGTGCTGAATCCCTCTTGCATGGCCATTTAGTCTGAAAAAGAAAACTTAAAAGATTTTCCAAGACTAGGTCTTGGATTAGCAGTGCTGGATAAATTAAATAACGAGGGGTGTTGCACCAACCTCGCTTAAAAAAAATGAACGAAATATTTAGCGAGAAATTAAAAAAAAAGAAAAAAAAATCCGAAAAAAAATTTCAAACTGGTGGTTGCACCAGGTTTGAACTTCCCCGCTCTGATACCACTTGTTGGATCGAGAAAACCGATAGAGGGGGGGGGTGAATATCGGAAATCGTTCGGATTTTCGTAAAGAGCACGCACGCAGCGGAAATAAAATAAAACAATCACAGCACAAAGACACAGTCGATTTACTTGGTTCGGAGCCTGTGTCGACTCCTACTCCAAGGCCCACGGTCGTTGACCGTTTACTTTGGGCAATTCTATATACGTGCAAATCAGTTTACAATAATTTATTACAAGTAAGTTCACTAACAATAATAATAAAAAATTCGATCTTCGTTACCGACGTCCGGAGTGGATTGACTATTTCGGGGCAGCGGGACGTCGTCGGCTTGAGTTGGAGTGTTTCCGGAGCAAGGCACGAGCATAGAAGATCTTTTGGGCGTTGAGAGAACAGTTGTTCTGAAGCCTTGGTCGAAGGCCCTTTATATAGGGCCTGGGGGCGCCCGGGACGTCGGGGGCACCCCCCACGTGGCCTCTGATCCGCGGAGCTCTCGGTCAGTGTCTATCCTCTGGATCCGCTTTGACCGGGGCGCCCGGAGCGCTCGGGGTGCCCGGAGCGCTCGGGGTGCCCGGATTGACCGGGTCAAAGTCCTATCTCCTTGGCTTCGAGGGGTTCGGGTTCGGGGTTGCGCATGGGGGCGCCCGCAGCGCAGGGGGCGCCCGGGAGCAGCGGGGGCGCCCGGGAGCACGGGGGCGCCCGAGAGCACGGGGGCGCCCGGCCCAGCATGTATTCGGCCCAGCATGTCTTTACTTGTTTTGTATACCCCTTGGGGGCGCCCGGGACACTCCGGGCGCCCTACTCAGCTACTACCTCATTCCTTTGAGGCTATCTGAGCTGCAGACACTCTTTCCTTTGGTCCTGCATCCAGGGTTAGTCCAAAACACAATAAAGCAATAAAATATTAGTGTATACAGCTTTAGCTGTCTTGGTTCTGACTTTGGTCTCCAAAATGGAGCCCTAGGTCGAACCGAGGCCTACTGTTCCCTCAACGGGGAACGCGTCCTCACCTACTCCTCTCGGGAGAATTTACCTGATGCCAACCGTTCCTCTGGTTAGACTATTGCCTGACGGTCCTTTGTCAGGTCTTGTAAACTGGCAGTCCTTCGCCAGTTGCCTAGCAGTCCTTCGGTAAGGCTTCAGTCCCAGGCTGTCCTTCGCCTGGAGCCTAGCAGTCCTTCGCTAGGGCTTGATACTGGCAGTCCTTCGCCAGTTGCCTAGCAATCCTTCGCTAGGGCTTTCTTTCCTGGCATTCCTTTGCCAGTGCCTAGCAGTCCTTCGCTAGGGCTTTTCCTGCACACTTGATTAACTTGTTAGAAAACAAGAAAGACTTAACTTTTGACCTATGTTGCCATTATCAAAATACAGGTTTGACTTAGGTGCATTCTGCACCAACAAACCGGTATTGCTTCATCAATGGTTGGAACCACACCAAGTTCTGAGACAAACTTCATGATCCAGACTGCTTCCTTTGCTACTTCCGAAGCTGCAATATATTCCGCTTCCGTGGTAGAATCCGCTACGGTGACTTGCTTGGAACTCTTCCAACTTATTCCACCTCCATTCAAAATAAATACGTATCCGGACTGAGATTTGGAGTCATCCTTATCTGTCTGGAAACTGGCATCTGTATACCCACGTATTACCATATCACCTTCTCCATATATTAGGAACACATCCTTAGTTCTTCTTAAGTACTTGAGGATTGTCTTGACAGTCGCCCAATGATCCATTCCTGGATCAGACTGGTATCTGCTTGTGACGCTCAGAGCATACGATACATCAGGCCTAGTACATAACATAACATACATGATAGGTCCTATCGCGGATGCATAAGGAATCTTATTCATGCAAATCCTCTCGTCTTCTATGCGCAGACACATAGACTTCAAAAGGTTGATCCCATGCCTGATGGGAAGGTAACCTTTCTTGGATTCCGACATGCTAAACCTTTCTAGCACTCGGTCTATATATGTAGTCTGCGAAAGACCAAGCAATCGTTTTGATCTATCTCTATAGATTCTAATCCCAAGGATATAGGTTGCTTCTCCCAGGTCTTTCATGGAGAAAGTTTTGGACAACCAAATTTTAACTGACTATAAGACTAATATATCATTTCCTGTAAGTAATATGTCATCGACATATAACACTAGGAATACGACTGCACTCCCACTAACCTTCTTGTACACACAAGGTTCGTCAGGATTTTGTGAGAAATCAAACTCTTTGATTGTCTCATCAAAACGGATGTTCCAGCTCCTGGATGCTTGCTTTAGTCCATATATGGATCGTCGAAGCTTGCATACTTTGGTATTATTAACCGATGTGAAACCTTCAGGTTGTATCATGTATACATCCTCAAGCAGGTTTTCATTAAGGAAAGCTGTTTTCACATCCATTTGCCATATCTCATAATCATAATGAGTTGCTATGGCCAGGAGCATCCGAATGGATTTAAGCATAACTACTGGCGAATAGGTTTCGTCATAATCAATTCCTTGTTTCTGACGATATCCTTTTGCCACTAATCTAGCCTTAAAGGTAACAACATTACCTTCCATGTCGGTTTTCTTCTTGAAAACCCACTTGCACCCTATGGGCTTAATCTGTTGGTGCAGAATGCACCTAAGTCAAACCCGTGTTTTGATAATGGCAACATAGGTCAAAAGTTAAGTCTTTCTTGTTTTCTAACAAGTTAATCAAGTGTGCAGGAAAAGCCCTAGCGAAGGACTGCTAGTCACTGGCAAAGGAATGCCAGGAAAGAAAGCCCTAGCGAAGGATTGCTAGGCAACTGGCGAAGGACTGCCAGTATCAAGCCCTAGCGAAGGACTGCTAGGCTCCAGGCGAAGGACAGCCTGGGACTGAAGCCCTACCGAAGGACTGCTAGGCAACTGGCGAAGGACTGCCAGTTTACAAGACCTGACAAAGGACTGTCAGGCAAAAGTCCAACCAGAGGAACGGTTGGCATCAGGTAAATTCTCCCGAGAGGAGTAGGTGAGGACGCGTTCCTCGTCGAGGGAACAGTAGGCGTCGGTTCGACCTAGGGCTCCATTTTGGAGACCAAAGTCAGAACCAAGACAGCTAAGGCTGTATAAACAAATACTTTATTGCCTTATTGTGTTTTGGACTAACCCTGGATGCAGGACCAAAGGAAAGAGTGTCTGCAGCTCAGATAGCCTCAAAGGAATGAGGTAGTAGCTGAGTAGGGCGCCCGGAGTGTCCCGGGCGCCCCCAAGGGGCATACAAAACAAGTAAAGACATGCTGGGCCGAATACATGCTGGGCCGGGCGCCCCCGTGCTCCCGGGCACCCCCGCTGCTCCCGGGCGCCCCCTGCGATGCGGGCGCCTCCATGCGCAACCTCGTACCCGAACCCCTCGAAGCCAAGGAGATAGGACTTTGACCCGGTCAATCCGGGCGCCCCGAGCGCTCCGGGCGCCCCGAGCGCTCCGGGCGCCCCGGTCAAAGCGGATCCAGAGGATAGACGCTGACCGAGACCTCTGCGGATCAAAGGCCACGTGGGGGGGCGCCCCCGACGTCCCGGGCGCCCCCAGGCCCTATATAAAGGGCCCTCGACCCCAGGCTTCAAACAACTGTTCTCTCAACGCCCAAAAGATCTTCTATGCTCGTGTCTTGCTCCGAAAACACTCCAACTCGAGCCGACGACGTCCCGCTGCCCCGAAAGAGTCAATCCACTCCGGACGTCGGTAACGAAGATCGAATTTTTTATTATTATTGTTACTGCACTTACTTGTAATAAATTATTGTAAACTGATTTGCGCGTATATAGAATTGCCCAAAGTAAACGGTCAACGACCGTGGGCCTTGGAGTAGGAGTCGACACAGGCTCCGAACCAAGTAAATCGACTGTGTCTTTGTGCTATGATTGTTTTATTTTATTTCCGCTGCGTACGCGCTCTTTACGAAAATCCGAATGATTTCCGATATTCACCCCCCCCTCTATCGGTTTTCTCGATCCAACAAGTGGTATCAGAGCGGGGAAGTTCAAACCTGGTGCAACCACCAGTTTAAAATTTTTTTTCGGATTTTTATTTTCTATTTTTTTTTAATTTCTCGCTAAATATTTCGTTAGTTTTTTTTTTGGAGAGGTTGGTGCAACACCCCTCGTTATTTAATTTATCCAGCACTGCTAATCCAAGACCTAGTCTTGGAAAATCTTTTAAGTTTTCTTTTTCAGACTAAATGGCCATGCAAGAGGGATTCAGCACCGCCAGACCTCCACTCTTCAGTGGAGAAGAATTTTCTTACTGGAAAAGTCGTATGGAGGTCCACCTGAAAACTCAGGTGGACATGTGGATCATTATCCAGTCCGGTTTGGAGATCCCCCGAAATGCCGAAGGACTTCCTCAGAACTACTCTGAATGGGACAACGCCCTAAAGCGAAAGATAGAAGCCGACGCAAAAGCTACTCAGACTCTTCAATGCGGATTGACGAAAGAGGAGCTGAACCGCGTGGGTCCCTTCAACAGTGCAAAGGAGCTGTGGACAAAACTGATCGAGCTGCACGAAGGGACTTCAGATACTCGGATCAGCAAGAGGGATCTGCTACTAAACAAACTCTACACCATCAAGATGGCCGACAACGAAACAGCAGCCCAGCTCCACGCACGAATCCAAGAGGTAATGAACGGTCTTCATACAATAGGTCACAAGGTTGAAAACCGTGACCTAATAAGGTATGCTCTAAACGCCTTCCCTAGAAACACCTTGTGGGCATCTATGGTAGATGTGTACAAGGTCTCTAGGGATCTTTCAAAAATAAAATTAGATGAATTGTTTTCTGAACTAGAACTGCACGAACAAACTAACACCAATATGGTCGAGAAAGGTATTGCTTTCGTTGCAGGTAAAACTGGAAGGACAACGAAGAAGAAGCCTGAACCTGAACCCGAGTCTAACTCTGACTCAGACTCAGAAGACGAAGAAGGAGAACAAACTAAGCTGGTCCGGCTCGCTCGAAGCTACTACAAGGAGATGAAGAACCGAACCAACAAACGGAAAACCGACCGAAGAAAGGACGAACCAACTGAACCCGCGAACAAGCCTAATGTGACCTGCTACGAGTGCAAGAAAAAGGGCCACTACAAGTCAGAGTGCCCTAACCTAAAGGAGACAAAAAGGACGAGAAGAAAGAAGGCACTGCAAGCAACCTGGGACGAATCGTCCTCAGAAGAAGAAGAAGAGGCACCCCAGTCCAATCTCCTAGCTCTGACCGCCTCAGATAAAGTCGAGACTGAGTCAGAAACAGAACAAGAGGACGGCGAGCTGACCTTCATAGAAGACGGAGAAATTAAGGTAACTGGTTTTAATAGATTGCAATTAAGTGAGTTGATTTCATTCCTTTCTCGAGATTTGGCCAAAGCCAAACTCCGAGTCGAATCCCTCCGATAGGAAGTAAAACTCCTGAAAGAGGGAGCTGACTCTAAACCCTTAACCGAGAAGGTTCAGGAAGGAACTCCTACTCAAATTGAAAAACTTGAAAAGGAAAACTCCTCCCTGAAAACTCAGGTTAAGGATCTTAGATCAGCATTAGAACGATTTACATCTGGTTCCAAAGGTCTTGACATGATCCTTGGAAAACAGAAATCAGTTCTAAATCGATCCGGATTGGGCTATAGAACCAAATCTCGGCAAAGATCATACCTTGCTGTACTGAATCAGTCCAGAGGTAAAATTCAGGCATGGGTACCTAAACTATACCTGAACAAACCGATTGGATTAAATCAGTATTGGATCCCCAAGGACAAGATTCACATCTTGCCTAACCATCACCGTGGCTTTAGTCCAGGGGGAGCCAAACTGAAAACTATTTTCATTATTAGATAAACTTGTTATTATTGATTTAAATTGCTTGATTGATTAGTTATTTAATTTCTGCAATATACCATGCTTAGACTTAGGCTAGCTTAAGGACTAAACAAACTTAGCTAAAATTTGACAACATAGTATTGGGTGGAGGTGAGATGATAGTACGTTAGGGAAGCCAATTTGGCGGAACTAGCCGAAGCTACCGATCCAAGACCCAAACTAGTTAGACCAGAAATTTGTCAAAGAATTTTTGAAAATGAAATTTCATTAAAAGGCTTTGTCAAGGAAAGGGTGGATGATCCCATAAGGCTATGGCCAAAGAAGGCCTAGTGCCTCGCCAAGACCTGGAAGCCAATTTCTGAAATTCAAATTCAAATTAATTTTTGTCAAATTCGAATCTAACACAAAAATTCAGTTATTTGTAGATTTAAACTTCTGTTGAAAAATTTAATTGTTTTCAAAAATTAAGTTTTTTTTAAAAAAAAATTTAATCGTTTTCAAAATTAATTAAGTTTTCAAAATTTAATTATTTTTAAATAAACTTTCAACTTTCAAAACTATCAAAACCTGTCTCACAAAACCTATAAGGTTAACACGTGATTAAAAACCCTAGACTAGGTGAGACAGCAGGATTAAGACTAAGTTGGAAATTCTTTTACCTATAGGATGAGATATTCTTGTATTTGTCAAAATCATGGTCAAACCATGATTAATACAGTCAAACCATGGTCAAAGCGGTCAAAGCAGTAAAACCATAGTCAAACCAATTTAATCATGGTCAAAAGATGACAAGACATAAAGCTTGTCCCTTTCTATACAAACCCGGGCGCCCGGGACCACACGGGCGCCCCCCCCCCATAGCTTTTTCGTTCCCCGAGATAGAAATGCTGCCTTGCCCTTGACCAGGGCGCCCGGAAACACGCGGGCGCCCCCATCACCTCCAATGCAGCCAAAGCTGCAAAAGCAACCTGTTGAGGGCGCCCGGGCTGTCCCGGGCACCCCCAACCAGTCCTTCACACTGCCTTTGGCAGTAACCCTGACCAGGGCGCCCGGAATCTCCCGGGCGCCCCCACGAGTTTGCCTATAAAAGGCACCCGAACCTCCTTCACTTCCCACACCAAAATCAACCTTCTTCTCCACTTATTACTCTTCAAGAAGAACTTGCAAGTCCTCTTCCTCAACTATGCCTCCCCGAGCCATCTGGTATGATTATTATTTTTATTGTATTTAAATTTATTCCATGCAATATCTTTATTCTTCCTTTAACTCTCTTAACTTACAAGACGCCGACCGAACCCGGCCAACCCCGATGCCCAACCTAGTCCCGACCCTAGATTTCCTAATCTAGAGTTATGTAATAGGTTCGCATAAACAATCTACAAGCCTATTAAAACGAGTTATCTCAATAGACACTTTTTTACCCAATCATGCCCTGTCGCCATGAACATCATCAACTTCTATCAATTGGACAATCTTGTCTTCTACACGTATACCATTAATGAATCTTTATGCGCAGAATTTTACAATAATATTATTCGACAAGATAATCTTATGTTTCACACCACTGTCCAAGGAATTCCTTTGACCATCACCCCTACTCTGTTAAACCGCTTCCTAGGACTGCGACCCTCTCAGTCCACATTCTGCTGCTATCCTCCCAGGAATCCCCCATTTCATCCTCCATACTCAGATATTACCCTAGATACCATCCACTCCTATTTTTATAGGGCCGACCTCCCAGCAAATAGACGCTTCCAAGCTGTTGAACTTCAGGCCCAGAACTATGCCTTGTATAGAGTTCTGGTCCGCTGTATCCTACCACTCTCCACCAGAGACCTAGGGACTATGCGACCCTTTCATGCTTTCCTTCTTTATGCCCTAGTCCATCACCTTGACCTAGACATTGAACTCCATATGTTTCATACCATTCTGCATGCGTCCAGTGTCACGACCCAGGGACGAGTGCGCATACTGTAACGCCCGCTTTTTTTTTCCATAAGCGGCGTTACGTTAACATGCTTAGGGCATGTAGACATCATAAGGCAGCGGAATAACTTTATCTTATACATGCCCTATTACCATTCTTAACTTAATGACATGGGAACCTTAGCACATTAACTTTGAACTTAAGCATCATATCATGTCATACATAACATCATATCATAGGTTCCAGAAGTCATTATTCAAACATATAAGTAACCGAGGTGAAGTTCTAGCATTAACAGTAAACATATGGTTTCCTGGGCCAAGTCACTACTACACACATGCGTTCTTGCCCTCCTGCTGCTTCCATCATTGTCCCCTTGAATGATCTGCGGTATAAGGAAATAAGACTGTAAGCACACAGGCTTAGTAAGACTCTTTCCTACTCACAAAAATCATTCATCATTCATCATCTCATAATGAGCACATGAAACATTAACATACTAGGTGCTCTACTTAGAACATAACATCTTACATCACTTATCGTATACATGGCATGACATTAACATAACATAGTAAACATTCTAAACATTGCATGATACATGGCATAAACATAAACATAGTAAACATTCTAAGCATGGCATGATACATGGCATAAACATAAACATAGTGAACATTCTAAGCATGGCATAATACATGGCATAATACCTATCATATCATATGAACATCTTCTTAACAGAATCATGGCATAGTTCATTCATTCTCATGCATACTTCTTAACATGAACGTAAGCATAAAATCTTATCAACATAGCATAATGCATAACATGAATGGATGCATGAGTGGAATGCATATACATAAGGATGCTTAACTTTTAAAACATACTTTTCATTGTTTAAACATAATCATCATAACATCATTTGGGGTCCCCGGCTTGTACCACATACATACATCATTGCGCGCATCCCTAGCAAGTCCGAGGTCGCGAGCCCCAACCTACTAGGGTAAGGACAGCATAGTCGGTAGTCCCCGAACCGAGGCGTTCTTAAGGTGCCCATCCCTGTTGCACAGCTCCGGTAGTGCCAGAACCGTGGACAGCTACGGTAGTCCAAAACCGAGGCGTTCTTAAGGTGCCCATCCCTTGGACCCATACTTCGGTCCGGTACAAGCTCATACATAAAGTAAAATACTTTTCATGCTTCATCATTCATATGGCATTCATGGCATCTTTAACATAGCATAACTTGTTACGGTTCGGCCCGTCTACCGGCCCATTTACCGGTCCTCACGACCGTCGTACCATCGACCATCGACCGTGCCGTCTTAGCATATTTATGCCTTAAAGACATAAGCATCATCTTTCATTCATCATCATTTATAGCATATTCATTCATTCATCATACTTAACATCATCATTATGCCTTAAAGGCATGAACCTTAACTTCATTCTTCACTTTCATTTTTTTAGACATGGCATCATTTTCATTCTTAACATGGCATCATTTTCATTCTTAAACATGGCATCATTTTCATTCTTAAACATAAACATAACATACTTAACATGGCATCATTTTCATTCTTAAACATGGCATCATCCTCATTCTTAAACATAAACATAACATACTTAACATGGCATCATTCATATCATGAACCTAACATATCATAGCATCATTTTTATCGTGATCATAACCCTATCATTCTTATCATGGCATCATTCATATCCTGAACATATACTTATCATACTTATCATGGAAACACATAAACATATACTTGATGTTAAAGGCTCAACCCTAACCCTTGGGCCCTTGAGGTTGGCCAAAACATATGGGGTCTCTAGGGTAATCCAAAAATTCCCAGAATTTATACTTAACCTCCACACATCATAAGGGAACATAAATTAACATTATCAAGATTTTTGGCTTAATTATAGACCTTTAAATCATGGTGACCGAAACCCTTAAACTTAGGGTTCTTAGTTTTGTTTCTTGCATGTTGGCCGAAACCCTAGGGTGTCCTAGGGTACTCCAAAAATTCCCAAAAATTATACTTAACCTCTACACATCATAAGGGAACATTAAATAACATTATCATGGTTTTGAGCATAATTATAGACCTGTAAATCATGGTGGCCGAAACCCTTAAACTTAGGGTTCTTAGTTTTGGTTCTTTCATGTTGACCGAAACCCTAGGGTGTCCTAGGGTACTCCAAAAATTCCCAAAAATTATACTTAACCTCTACACATCATAAGAGAACATTAAATAACATTATCATGATTTTTAGTATAATTATGGACCTGTAAATCATGGTGGCCGAAACCCTTAAACATGAGGGTTCTTAGTTTTGTTTCTTTCATGATGGCCGAAACCCTAGGGTGTCCTAGGGTACTCCAAAAATTCCCAAAAATTATACTTAACCTCTACACATCATAAGGGAACATTAAATAACATTATCATGATTTTTAGCATAATTATAGACCTGTGAATCATGGTGGCCGAAACCCTTATACATGAGGGTCTCAGTTTTCTTTCATTTCAACATCCAATTCGAAAACCAACCACTATATATCATACTAAAAATCATAAAAATCATAGGGAACTATTATACCATAGGTGAGGGAGTCTTACCTTGAGTTTCTTGATTTTTTGAACCTTGGAAGAAGAAGAAGATTGTAAAAGCTTTGGATCCTTGCCTCCTTGTCCTTGTATCCTTGGGAAAACTCTTAGATCTTGGAGATAAGACCTCTTGTGGAGCTTTTCCAAGGGAGAACCCCTCCTTGGGTATTCGGCTAGGATGAGGGAAGGGAGAGGTTTCGAAATGCAAGTGATGGGAAGAAGAGGTAACTCCCAAAACCCCCCTTTAATAGCCCATTAAGGAGGCAAATGAAGAGTCTCTCCATGACTCTTCATCTTCTTCTATGCCTTAACCAATATCCACTTCATTTCCTCCTAACAATACCTTGCTAGGTGAGTTGGTTAGTGCATACATGATTGTAAAAGAGGTCCAAGGTTCAATCCTTGGCTCATGCATCTTTATTTTTATTTTATTTTTATTTCATATATTTTATTATTTTTATTTTTTTTAAATTCTGAAAATCCCCCTAAAATCACCCATAATTATGCTAATATTCCTAAATAAAATTCTTTTATATTTATATTAATTTTACCTAATTTATATTAATTTTACCTAATTAATACCCATTTTTGGAGCCCATTTAAAGCTCATTAGTACTTAGTTTTCTCAATTTAAATGAGAAAACATGGATTTTCTAGGCCGAAGTTCTCCTTAATATTTCTAGGTCCCTTGGAAAATTATTTAAACATGCTTAATATTTTAAGAAAATATTAAGAGAATTTTTCGGGTCGTTACAATCCCTCATACCTCGTGAAAGTTCGTCCTCGAACTTAGAATAACTCCGGGTACTTGCGCCTCATCTCGTCCTCGCGCTCCCAGGTAGCTTCTTCGAACCGTTGACTTTGCCATAGGACCTTGACTAAGGGCACTTCCTTACTCCTCAGCTTCTTGACTTCCCTATCCAAAATCTGGATGGGTCTGCTCTCATAGCTTAGGTCCTCTTGCACTTGCACCGTCTGTGGCTCGATCACTTGGTCCATATTTGGGATACACTTTTTCAGCAGGGACACATGGAATACGTTATGGATAGCTGACATCTCTGGAGACAGCTCCAGCTCATATGCCACCTTACCAACTCTTTTCAGAATCAGGTACGGCCCCACGTAGCGCGGACTTAATTTTCCTTTCCTCCCAAATCTTGTCACCCCCTTCATAGGAGCCACTTTCAGAAACACCTAATCTCCAACATTAAACTCCAGGGGTCTACGCCGGACATCGGCATAACTCTTCTGCCGGCTCTGAGCAGTTTCTATCCGTTGCCGAATGTTCTGTATCGCTCGGGTGGTGTCGTCGATTAGGTCTGTCGTGAGCCCCATTGCCTTCTTTTCACCACCTTCGTACCAACAGATTGAAGATCTACATCTCCTCCCGTACAAAACTTCATAAGGTGCCATTCCGATAATAGCTTGGTAGCTATTGTTGTAAGCGAATTTCTCTAAACATAGATATCGGCACCAACTTCCTTTGAAATCCAGGGCACAAACTCTCAACATATCCTCCAGTACTTGATTCACTCATTCAGTTTGCCCGTCAGTCTGAGGGTGAAAAGCAGTACTGAACCACAGTTTAGTGCCCAGAGACTTCTAGACGCACTCCCAAAAACGTGAGATAAAGCGACCATCCCTATCAGAGGTGATAGTCTTGGAAACTCCATGGAGTCTAATTATTTCCCTAGCGTATAATTGAGCTAGTTGCTCAATCGAATAAGTCATCTTGACTGCTAGGAAGTGAGCAGACTTCGTCAGCCTGTCCACAATTACCCAAACCCCATCATACCCGTTTGTAGTCTTGGGAAGTCCTGAAATAAAATCCATAGAGATGTCTTCCCATTTCCACTCCGGAATCGCTAGTGGCTGCAGAACTCCTCCGGGTCGCTGGTGTTCTGCATTCACTCGTTTGTAGGTCAGGCAAGTACTAACATACTGAGCCACGTCTCTCTTCATACCGGACCACCAGAATTTCTCCTTCAGGTCTTGATACATTTTCGTGGATCCCGGATGCATCGAATAAGGGTTAATTCTTTAATCCAAGGAACTCATAATATTGCCAATTTGACATACGTGATTATGTGTATTTTACTCACGGCCATTTATACTTATATCCTTGATGATATAAGTGACATACATGATTGTCATAATTGAGCTAGTGCCATTAATTGCCCTATGATGTAATTATAGGCATATATCATAATTATATACTTATTATAATTATGATAATAGTTGGGTTCTGAAATCTTAGTTCACAACCTAAGCTATGAATTACATTAGTTAATGGTTATTATATGATAAGTGAGATTATATCTATTACATTACCATAAAATAACTTAAGGTAATCTTATATATTATATATAAGATAATAGTGAAATATACGTTGATAATACTAACATTTATAATTAGTTATGGAAATATAGTGGACACATGATCTATAATAAGTGTTAATGTAAGTGGAACACTACCCTATGCGTATCGTTTTAGGTTATACCGTATGACTTATACCATTAATTATATTAGTATTAGTATAATGGAACTAATACCATACGCTAACATAGGTGAGAGAGTTATAATCCTATGTATGTAGGCTATCATATAATTCCCTACATGTGACTATATTATAGATTATACATAATATCATAAATTATAGTTTTTTTTTCTACCCCTATATTATTCTAAATATTTAATTCATACAAGCAAATAAAGTATCATTCATCGTTACATATCGTAACGTACTTTTCATCTTCCTATCATTCTTACTTGCATATCTTAAACTATAAAGCATCCTAAAAGTGCTTACTATCATAAAACATGCATAGGGGTACTTACTTGGAAGCTGCAGGAAAAGGGCTTGATGTGTGTGTAGTGAGATGGTTACTGCTCTGATACCAACCTGTAACGCCCACTTTTTTTTTCCATAAGCGGCGTTACGTTAACATGCTTAGGGCATGTAGACATCATAAGGCAGCGGAATAACTTTAACTTATACATGCCCTATTACCATTCTTAACTTAATGACATGGGAACCTTAGCACATTAACTTTGAACTTAAGCATCATATCATGTCATACATAACATCATATCATAGGTTCCAGAAGTCATTATTCAAACATATAAGTAACCGAGGTGAAGTTCTAGCATTAACAGTAAACATATGGTTTCCTGGGCCAAGTCACTACTACACACATGCGTTCTTGCCCTCCTGCTGCTTCCATCATTGTCCCCTTGAATGATCTGCGGTATAAGGAAATAAGACTGTAAGCACACAGGCTTAGTAAGACTCTTTCCTACTCACAAAAACCATTCATCATTCATCATCTCATAACATGAAACATTAACATACTTGGTGCTCTACTTAGAACATAACATCTTACATCACTTATCGTATACATGGCATGGCATTAACATAACATAGTAAACATTCTAAACATTGCATGATACATGGCATAAACATAAACATAGTAAACATTCTAAGCATGGCATGATACATGGCATAAACATAAACATAGTAAACATTCTAAGCATGGCATAATACATGGCATAATACCTATCATATCATATGAACATCTTCTTAACAGAATCATGGCATAGTTCATTCATTCTCATGCATACTTCTTAACATGAATGTAAGCATAAAATCTTATCAACATAGCATAATGCATAACATGAATGGATGCATGAGTGGAATGCATATACAAAAGGATGCTTAACTTTTAAAACATACTTTTCATTGCTTAAACATAATCATCATAACATCATTTGGGGTCCCCGGCTTGTACCACATATATACATCATTGCGCGCATCCCTAGCAAGTCCGAGGTCGTAAGCCCCAACCTACTAGGGTAAGGACAGCATAGTCGGTAGTCCCCGAACCGAGGCGTTCTTAAGGTGCCCATCCCTATTGCACAGCTCCGGTAGTGCCAGAACCGTGGACAACTACGGTAGTCCAAAACCGAGGCATTCTTAAGGTACCCATCCCTTGGACCCATACTTCGGTCCGGTACAAGCCCATACATAAAGTAAAATACTTTTCATGCTTCATCATTCATATGGCATTCATGGCATCTTTAACATAGCATAACTTGTTACGGCTCGGCCCGTCTACCGGCCCATTTACCGGTCCTCACGACCGTCGTACCGTCGACCATCGACCGTGCCGTCTTAGCATATTTATGCCTTAAAGACATAAGCATCATATTTCATTCATCATCATTTATAGTATATTCATTCATTCATCATACTTAACATCATCATTATGCCATAAAGGCATGAACCTTAACTTCATTCTTCACTTTCATTTTTTTAGACATGGCATCATTTTCATTCTTAACATGGCATCATTTTCATTCTTAAACATGGCATCATTTTCATTCTTAAACATAAACATAACATACTTAACATGGCATCATTTTCATTCTTAAACATGGCATCATCCTCATTCTTAAACATAAACATAACATACTTAACATGGCATCATTCATATCATGAACCTAACATATCATAGCATCATTTTAATCATGATCATAACCCTATCATTCTTATCATGGCATCATTCATATCCTGAACATATACTTATCATACTTATCATGGAAACACATAAACATATACTTGAAGTTAAAGGCTCAACCCTAACCCTTGGGCCCTTGAGGTTGGCCGAAACATATGGGGTCTCTAGGGTAATCCAAAAATTCCCAGAATTTATACTTAACCTCCACACATCATAAGGGAACATAAATTAACATTATCAAGATTTTTGGCTTAATTATAGACCTTTAAATCATGGTGACCGAAACCCTTAAACTTAGGGTTCTTAGTTTTGTTTCTTGCATGTTGGCCGAACCCTAGGGTGTCCTAGGGTACTCCAAAAATTCCCAAAAATTATACTTAACATCTACACATCGTAAGGGAACATTAAATAACATTATCATGATTTTTAGCATAATTATAGACCTGTAAATCATGGTGGCCGAAACCCTTAAACTTAGGGTTCTTAGTTTTGGTTCTTTCATGTTGACCGAAACCCTAGGGTGTCCTAGGGTACTCCAAAAATTCCCAAAAATTATACTTAACCTCTACACATCATAAGGGAATATTAAATAACATTATAATGATTTTTAGCATAATTATAGACCTGTAAATCATGGTGTCCGAAACCCTTAAACATGAGGGTTCTTAGTTTTGTTTCTTTCATGTTGGCCGAAACCCTAGGGTGTCCTAGGGTACTCTAAAAATTCCCAAAAATTATACTTAACCTCTACACATCATAAGGGAACATTAAATAACATTATCATGATTTTTAGCATAATTATAGACCTGTAAATCATGGTGGCCGAACCCCTTAAACATGAGGGTCTCGGTTTTCTTTCATTTCAACATCCAATTCGAAAACCAACCACTATATATCATACTAAAAATCATAAAAATCATAGGAAACTATTATACCACAGGTGAGGGAGCCTTTGTAACGCCCGACCTTATATCTACCCTAAAGGCGGGGTTACGGGTCCATACATTCATATCATCCAGTCATGTTAAACATGTATATCCAACCAAACAGTTACAATGCATGAACTAGTAATAAGCATGCTTATTGAAAACTAAATTACCAAGCAAGGTTTTTTTTTTTTTTTTCATTTCATTTATATCTTCATGCATCTACAACCTAATATAGAAATCATTTAACACACTAAAGCAGAAAATCTCAAATAAGCATATAGCAAGAGTTATCTAGTCTTAGACACATGCAAAAGAAGCATATACAAAAGAAGCATTTATAGGCAACCGAAAGTATTAACATCTAGCATTTTACTGGCATGCATACTATAGGAATTAGACATTAACAATAGTATTATCTAACATGACCTAGGTTCCATATTTCTAACAGTAGAGTAGTCACAGTCATCATATATTCAGAGTAAAGTAATACAATTTCAATCGTAATTATGGGAAGCAGTTTAGATTCTAGATAAACTAAGGTAGATAGAATCTTTCATCCTTTCCCGAGCCATCACCACACACATCCTCCAATCTTCCCTCTGCCTCTTCCTTTAGTTCGAGTGTTTCTTACCGCTATCTGCAGCATAAGAAAAATAACAGGAACTAGTAAGCAAAACATGCTTAGCAAGAATCCGGGCCTACTCGCAAAATCCATATCAATACATCATATCATGTACACAATAATCAGATAGAATTATCAGCATCATAAGCATCTCATCAAAGCATCATAAATATCACATCAATTTATCTCTAAGTACTTTACGGAACAAAATCACATGATGAGAAAATATGTTTTTCAAAACAGTTCCATAACGGTAAGTACTTCAAAATAACATATCATCATCCAGGGCCCAGTTGTCGTACCACCATATCATGCGCGTTCTCTAATAAATTGGGGTAGCGAGCCACCAATCTAATTAGAGCAGGACCCTTCCGTCCTACCAACTGCCATGACCTTAACATGTGCATTGGATTTGTTTAACGACCCCCTTCCGAGTCGGGTACACAACTTTTCAAAGTAAAGTAATTTATCATGCAATTACTCATATATGTATATGCCTAAAGGTACTCTTTAATCACTTCTCAAAGGGACACACCACGCATTCGGGTGCTCTTGATCCCCTAGGGACACACCACGCATTCGGGTGCTCTTGATCCCAGTTTCAATAGAGTATCCTTTTAAAGCATATTATCAACCACATCATGCTCATATCATCAAGGTGCCCCATGAGCTACAAGGCATGCTTTTACATCCAACAAAATAAGTCACATAAATTATACACATATCAAATATGTATTAGCATGCTTCATGGTCTCATTAGGTACTTCCCAACCCTAGAACTAGGGTTGGCCGAAATATACAAATAAAGAATTTGGTTTTCCAAGCAAGCATTCATTCAAGCATTTCTACACACACCTCAAGTACCTTTCATGTTAACAATTGAAACATGGTTTATATCTCATATTGGGATTAGCATTCACTAACCCTAATTTGCAAGGGGTGGCCGAATGACAAGGTGGGGTTTCTAGGGTTTTTGGACAAGTCATCATTCACAAAACAACACACATATATATATACAACATTTTATCTACCATTCTAATCATGGGAACATAATAGGATATCAATCATCACAAAAACTCTAGCCATTCTTCTCTTGGCCGAAACCTACACATGGGGTAACCCTAGAATTTTGTACATAACACCATTAAGAAAATCCATACACATTTACATTAAGTTTTAAGGTATGTATTCTTATAACCAAAGGAACCAAGGCCTCCCTCCAAGGGGGTGGCCGAAAGTCTCCCAAGGGGAAACCCTAGTGTTTTGTTCTCCCAAAATTTAGGAACAACACATAAGTGTATAGAATCCCTAGGGCACTAACATGTATCAAGATTTAATCAAAACAAACTTCTCTTGGACCTCCAACCATGGGTGGCCGAAACCTTGTGGACACCAAACCCTAGTTTTTGTCTTCTCAAAAATTTGGAAAACAACATACATCTATACCCTAAGTTCTTAGGGATATCCTCATGTATCAAGGAAAGACCAAAGCCCATTTCATGGTGGTGGCCGAATGGTTACAAGGGAAGAAGGCTCCCTTTTCAACAACAACAACAAGAAAACATACTAATCAAACGAAAGCGATTACACTGCAGGCGAGAGGATACTTACATCCTAGCGCTGGAAATTTACTCTTCTCTTTAAATTGTAGGGTACCCTACACTTGTAGGGTATACAAAAATCTTTTCTTCCAAATCTTCTTTCTAAGATTCCTTGGTCTTGGTAGATGACAAGATCACTTGGATTCCTCCCTCTTGAATTTGCCCTAGGGTTAGAACCCTTGCCTAAGGTTTTCGAAAATTGGAAGAAGGAAGAAGAGAGGTTTCGGTTTTGGAAGATGAAGAGGAAGAAGAAAAGGAAAGAAGGAAGTTGCTCCAACTTCCACCTATTTATACTTTTCTCATGAAAAGACATGTCTCTTCACTCTTACCCACTTAACAAGCATGTTCCTTTCTCCTTCTTCATGAAATATTGCTTGGTTCATTGGTTATGACATGGTGAGTGCAACTAGGAGGTCCAAGGTTCAATCCTTGCTTCCTCCACTTTGCACTTTCTTTTTAGCACCATTCATTTCCAAGCCCAATAAACCAAGCTCATCATGAAATTCATAATATGAATAATATTTTATAAATTCAGAATATTTCATAATATCCCAAAAATATTATTTCATAATATTTTTAATATTCCATATTCATAAATATAATATTTCATGCTAACATTTCATGATAATAATATTTCATGAATATAATATTTCATGCATATAATATTTCATGCCTTCATAACATTTTATAGCATGTGATTACATGAAATTCATATCATTTCATTATAATCATTTTCATACATTGTCATGAATTTTACATTGCCAAATTCGGGGTGTTACAGCCTTACCTTGAGTTTCTTGATTTTTCAAACCTTGGAAGAAGAAGAAGATTGTAAAAGCTTTGGATCCTTGCCTCCTTGTCCTTGTATCCTTGGGAAAACTCTTAGATCTTGGAGATAAGACCTCTTGTGGAGCTTTTCCAAGGGAGAACCCCTCCTTGGGTATTCGGCTAGGATGAGGGAAGGGAGAGGTTTCGAAATGCAAGTGATGGGAAGAAGAGGTAACTCCCAAAACCCCCCTTTAATAGCCCATTAAGGAGGCAAATGAAGAGTCTCTCCATGACTCTTCATCTTCTTCTATGCCTTAACCAATATCCACTTCATTCCCTCCTAACAATACCTTGCTAGGTGAGTTGGTTAGTGCATACATGGTTGTACAAGAGGTCCAAGGTTCAATCCTTGGCTCATGCATCTTTATTTTTATTTTATTTTTATTTCATATATTTATTGTTTTTATTTTTTTAAATTCTGAAAATCCCCCTAAAATCACCCATAATTATGCTAATATTCCTAAATAAAATTCTTTTATATTTATATTAATTTTACCTAATTTATATTAATTTTACCTAATTAATACCCATTTTTGGAGCCCATTTAAAGCTCATTAGTACTTAGTTTTCTCAATTTAAATGAGAAAACATGGATTTTCTAGGCCGAAGTTCTCCTTAATATTTCTAGGTCCCTTGAAAAATTATTTAAACATGCTTAATATTTTAAGAAAATATTAAGAAAATTTTTCGGGTCGTTACACATACCATATTGCCACATCATCACATCCCTCCTTCATTTCCACGGTCGGGACATTACCGTTGGTGCAATTTCCGCTATGACCGACTTTGACGAAATAGGATTTAGGAATTTTTCCTTAGCGGGTCTAGAGGTGTCGGCTACCGGGGTTCTCAGTTGGAGATGACAGCAGGCCGGAGCACCAGTCGACTCAGACGAGGAGGTTGAAGTCGACATTGGAGACATAGCTGTAGCCGCCCGAGCACACATCGACGAGCCCGCTCCACCGACACTCTACCAGAGAGTGATGCATTTAGACACAAAGGTTCAGAGTCTACGAGAGGAAGTCGAAGCCTACCACCTAGAGTAGATGGAAGCTCGTCGAGCCGATCGAGAAGTGGCTGATGCACGATACATAGAGATGATGGCACGATTCGATGCATGGCAGCCTGGCCCGTCCGATCATCCCGGTCCTTCGTCTTAGATTTACTTATCATTGTACCTATTTGACTATCCCTACTCAGTAGGGTTGACTTGAGTTTGACTTTTTGACTGTATTTGAACCATGATTACCTGCTTTATTTTCTGTTGACCAGGTTATGAGTACTTGTTCTCTTTTCAATTAGGACTGTGCTTTGTAGAATAGATTATTTTTTTCGACTTGATTTAAAATTGTTTTTAAAAATTTTTTAATTTTGAAAAACTATTTTACTTAATTTCAAAATCAGTTTTCATTTTTTTACTTAGTTTTATTGCAAAACTACCCCCTTTAAAAATTAGGGCTTTTTCGAAAATGGACTTAGCCTAGGCCCTAACTCTAGAACTGCATGCACCTATAGACTTAGAAGCCAGCATCTCACAAGCACCTTAGGGTACTTTTGATTGATAACCTAGAAAGGGTTGAGATGCTTAGGTCTTTGCCTTAATTCAAGATGCTTTATGTCAGTGCATCTGCAGCAATTGGGGCACTAAATACAACATAAACAGCAATCCAGTTAAGTGTCAAGTTTAGAAAATCTAACTTGAACAGAAACACTTAACTTGACTAACCCTAGCAAAAACTACTGTTTATAACAGTTAGTAAGTAGCTAATTGGGTTAGACAGGTCCCTACAGAGAAAATTGATTGATTTATTGTAAATCTAATTATGAACTGGTTCAGTACAGCAAATTCTTATTTATTTCCTTTATTCATGCTATATTTATCTGTTTTGATATATGGCAAAGGGGGAGAGATAGGAAAGGAAAGAGAAAAATTACTTTTACTTTTTCAAAATTTTTCCTTTATTCAAAAAGGAGAGAGTAAAATTTTCTTATAGAGTAAAATTTTCTTATCTTTTATTCAAAATCTTATAGAGTAAAATTTTTTTATCTTTTATTCAAAATCTTATAGAGTAAAATTTTCTTATCTTTTATTCAAAAAGCTCAAAAAATAAAGGCTTTCAAATGTTTTCAAAATTTTTCCTTTATTCAAAAAGGTTCAAAAATATACTTTTCCTTTATTCAAAAGCTTAAACTTTTTGGAGAAGTACTTAAGTTCTTAAAGCTTTCAAAATTTTGCCTAAGTACTCCAGTTTCAAAAGTTCTTAAAGCTTTCAAAATTTTGCCTAAGTACTCCAGTTTCAAAAGTTCTTAAAGCTTTCAAAATTTTGCCTAAGAACTCCAGTTTTAAAAGTTCTTAAAGCTTTCAAAATTTGCCTAAAGTACTCTAGTTTCAAAATTTCTTAAAAGCTTTTAAAATATTGCTAAGTACTCTAGCAGCAAGATTTTTACTCAAGCTTTCAAAATTTTCCTAAGTACTCTAGTTTTTCAAAAGGTTCTTACTTAAGCTTGTCAAAAAATTTTTTAGTACTCTAAAGCTTAAGTTTTTCAAAACTGTGTTAAAACTGAGATTCTTACTTAAGCTAACATTTTCAAAAAGTTTTCAAGTACAAGTAAAGTTTTTTTAAACCCCACGAATTTTTGAAAAATCTAGGGGGAGATTCCTTCCAGGGGGAGGGAATAAAAGTTAAAACTTTTTCATGTTTTGCTTAAACTTAACTTTTTGAACTAGGATTGCCATAAATCAAAAAGGGGGAGATTGTTGGTGCAGAATGCACCTAAGTCAAACCTGTGTTTTGATAATGACAACATAGGTCAAAAGTTAAGTCTTTCTTGTTTTCTAAGAAGTTAATCAAGTGTGCAGGAAAAGCCCTAGCGAAGGACTGCTAGGCACTGGCAAAGGAATGCCAGGAAAGAAAGCCCTAGCGAAGGATTGCTAGGCAACTGGCGAAGGACTGCCAGTATCAAGCCCTAGCGAAGGACTGCTAGGCTGCAGGCGAAGGACAGCCTGGGACTGAAGCCCTACCGAAGGACTGCTAGGCAACTGGCGAAGGACTGCCAGTTTACAAGACCTGACAAAGGACCGTCAGGCAAAAGTCCAACCAGAGGAACGGTTGGCATCAGGTAAATTCTCCCGAGAGGAGTAGGTGAGGACGCGTTCCCCGTCGAGGGAACAGTAGGCGTCGGTTCGACTTAGGGCTCCATTTTGGAGACCAATGTCAGAACCAAAACAGCTAAGGCTGTATAAACAAATACTTTATTGCCTTATTGTGTTTTGGACTAACCCTGGATGCAGGACCAAAGGAAAGAGTATCTGCAGCTCAGATAGCCTCAAAGGAATGAGGTAGTAGCTGAGTAGGCCGCCCGGAGTGTCCCGGGCGCCCCCAAGGGGCATACAAAACAAGTAAAGACATGCTGGGCCGAATACATGCTAGGCTGGGCGCCCCCGTGCTCCTGGGCTCCCCCGCTGCTCCCGGGCGCCCCCTGCGCTACGGGCGCCCCCATGCGCAACCTCGAACCCGAACCCCTCGAAGCCAAGGAGATAGGACTTTGACCCGGTCAATCCGGGCGCCCCGAGCGCTTCGAGCGCCCCGGTCAAAGCGGATCCAGAGGATAGACGCTGACCGAGACCTCTGCGGATCAAAGGCCACGTGGGGGCGCCCCCGACGTCCCGGGCGCCCCCAGGCCCTATATAAAGGGCCCTCGACCCCAGGCTTCAAACAACTGTTCTCTCAACGCCCAAAAGATCTCCTACGCTCGTGCCTTGCTCCGGAAACACTCCAACTCAAGCCGACGACGTCCCGCTGCCCTGAAAGAGTCAATCCACTCCGGACGTCGGTAACAAAGATCGAATTTTTTATTATTATTGTTAGTGCACTTACTTGTAATAAATTATTGTAAACTGATTTGCGCGTATATAGAATTGCCCAAAGTAAACGGTCAACGACCGTGGGCCTTGGAGTAGGAGTCGACACAGGCTCCGAACCAAGTAAATCGACTGTGTCTTTGTGCTGTGATTGTTTTATTTTATTTCCGCTGCGTACGTGCTCTTTACGAAAATCCGAACGATTTTCGATATTCACCCCCCCTCTATCGGTTTTCTCGATCCAACATAATTCCTTCAGGTGGATTAACCAAGTCCCATACTTGATTTTTGTACATGGAATCCATTTCCGACTTCATGGCTTCAAGCCATTTATCCCTTTCTGAATTTTTCAGAACATCTTCATAACTAATAGGTTCGTCATTGTTAATGAGTAGCACGTCGTTCGATTCACTTATGAGAAATCCTTATCTCTCTGGAATATTGCGTGTCCTATCAAACCTACGAAGAAGTGGTGTTGTTTTAGGTTCAACTGATAGCTCATCATTATGAGTTATTGGTTGTGGGTCTAGACTAGGTGTCTCTGTAATGTCTATTGGAGTTTCTTGAACTTCTTCAAGTTCAATGCTACTCCCACTGTTTTCTTATAAAAGAAATTCTTTTTCTAGAAATACAACATGCCTTGAAACAAACACCTTTTGTTCCAAGGGATGATAGAATTGGTAACCTTTCGTTTCCTCCAATAAATAGACATTTATCAGACTTAGCATCCAATTTGTCTGATACAGTCCGCTTTACATAAGCAGGACAACCCCATATCTTTAGATAAGATAAATGAGGTTTCATACTATTCCACTTCTCATATGGAGTAGTAGAGACTACCTTGGTCGGGACTCTGTTTAGTAAGTAAATAGCTGTCTTAAGCGCATAGCCTCAAAAAGATTTTGGAAGAGTTACATAATTCATCATAGATCTAACCATGTCCATCAAGGTTCGGTTACGCCTCTCAGATACACCATTATGCTGTGGTGTATATGACGGAGTCCATTGAGACAATATCCCATTGTCCCTAAGATAATCTTGAAACTCTTGACTTAAGTATTCACCACCCCAATTGAATCGATGTATCTTAATACTTTTGCCAAGCTGTTTCTCTACTTCACTTCTGAACTCTTTGAATTTCTCAAAAGCTTCAGATTTGTATTTCATTAAGAACACATACCCGAATCGTGAGTGATCATCGATAAAGGTAATAAAGTTGCTATAGCCTCCTTGTGCAAGAGTTGACATTGGTCCACATACATCAGTATGTATTAGACCAAGCAATTCTCCCACTGGTTTACCTTTTTCGGAAAAGGGTAATTTGGTCATCTTGCCTTTTAAGCATGATTCGCATGTATCAAATGAATCAGGTTCAAATGATTCCAGAATTCCACATCGGTGTAATTTGGTCATGTGTTTCTTGCTTACATGGCCAAGACGACAATGCCACGTATAGGAGTCTATTTGATTATCTATTCTAGCACGTTTATTGCTAACTTCGATATTGAAAATGTTACCGGATAAATCTAACGTGTAGATACCATTGCATAAAGTTCTGGTCCCATAAAAAACATCATTTAAATTTATGTAACAGCAATTGTTACTAAAAGTTAAATGATAACCCTTTTCATTCAAGCATGAAATAGATACAATGTTCTTTATTAACGAAGGAACAAAATAACAATTATCCAATTCTAAGACAAGTCCAGTAGGGAGCTTTAGCAAATATGTTCCGATGGCAACAGCAGCAATCTTTGCTCCATTTCCAACTCACAAATTTGCTTCTCCCTTGACGAGTCTTCTTCTATTCCTTAGCCCCTGTATGTCATTACATATATGTGAGCTACACCCAGTATCAAGTACCCAAGTGTACGAGGAAATAGAGTGACATTCAATAATGAAGATACCTGAAGAGGATGGGGCATCGGATGCCTTCTTCTTCAAGGACTCAAGATAAACCTTGTAGTTTCTTCGCCAGTGGCCCTCCTTGCCGCAGTGATGGCAAGTGTCTTTTGGTGCCTTTTCAATCTTTTTGGCCCTTTTCTTCCTTCCCTTATTTTGTTCTTTGGGCTTCCTCTTAGAGCCTTTCTTTGAGGAACCAACTAACAGTACCGTCTTCTGATCCTGCTTTACAGAAGGCTCTACAATCTTTAGCAGGTTAAGTAACTCAGGAATGGTAGTTTCGAGCTTGTTCATCCGATAGTTCATCACAAACTGTGAGTAACTCTTGGGCAAACAATGCAGAATTAAGTCAATACTTAGTTCGTGATCCATTGTAAATCCGAGTGTGCCTAGTCGCTCAATGTACCCCAACATCTTCAACACAAACTGTGAAACAGAAGTGCCTTCCTGCATCTTAGAGGTGAAGAGGAGTCTGGAGACCTCAAACCTTTCGGATCTCGCCTGCTCGTCAAACAACTCATGAAGATGGAAGACGATGGTATGAGCATCCATATGCTCATGCTGCTTTTGTAGCTCGGGTACCATAGCGGCCAGCATGATGCAACTCGCAAGTTCAGAATCGGCTATATGTTTCTGATAGGCCACTAACTGGTTTGGAGTTGCATCTTCAGGAGGATGGTTGGGAAATTGTTCTTCAAGGACATAAGCAAGCTTTTCTGCCTTGAGGACTATCCTCAAGTTTCGAAGCCAGTCCATGAAGTTTGGCCCAGTCAGCTTATTGGTGTCCAAAATAGAACGTAAATTCAGAGAAGACATGATCAGGTGATTATCCTAGAAATACAAATTGAGGTTAAGTGATGATAATGATAAAGAATATATCAATATACATTAATTAAATCCTATTTATTTTTCGAATTGAATAACCCTTTTTTTCATCAATTCGGGAGATCGTAGGAATATCTCCAAATAGGTTGATATCCAACCATAGATAAAAACAACCATGGCTAGAGTCCATCAAGTTATTCTTAGCTATGAAGGTAGGTAATTATACCGATTACATATTATACATATGTAACTATCACATTATGCTATCAACTAATTGAATGTTTGCATAAATCATTGGGTTGTCAACTCATTAACAAGTATGCAACAATATACATAGCACCCAACTGCACCTCTCTTTACATCGACCTTGGTTGTGGCACAACAAATCGATGCTCCAAGCTTAAGGCTGACCCATTAATCAAGAAATAGTTTTAACATGGTTGGAGCTCATTCAATCGTTTAGTCAGACTTGGATGTGTCCAACAACCAAAACTAAGGATTGACCTCTGACTCCAACTATATTAATCATAAACTAATTCTATGGTTTGAACATGTTGAGGTTCAAGCCGGGCATGGATGTGTCCATCAACCCAAACGAGAAACAAAACTCCGGTTTTAACCATATTAATGGAAGGTGTTGGCCTTAATATTTTGTAAGGGGTTTTGGGTCTCATCCTTTTTCTTTTATGCACATTCATGACATATAATTATGTCATATTCTAACGATTTCCTTAATAAAGTATGTATGTGACTTAATTTATCAAATCTCATTAATTGAATTAGGAACCGAATTTCCTAATTCTAATTTCATACTTTATTTAAGGAATTGTTTTGGGAAATAATTTCCTAAATTATCATAATCAATTTCGGAAATAATATGTTTAAGACTTTGATTTCTCTAAATCAAATCTTATTAAATTAAGAGACAGATTCCCTTAATTCAACTACATATTATTTTCATGAAAATCTTATTTAAGGAAATATACTCTATAGGAAACAATTTTCCTAATTAATTTTGGAGACAATAATATGTAAGAGCATCACCTCATAAATCAAATAAGGAAATTATCATTTGAGAATCACCTCAAAAATTTTCAAGATTTGATCACATATTTTATTTATGGAAAATTAATATCAATAACTTAATTTGGGCGGCTCCCCGAGGCTCAATCCAAAATAAGAATTTGACAGTTTAAATTCAATTTAGGAAATTTAATTATAACAACTAACTTTAAATTGGACGGCTCCCCGAGGCTCAATCTAAAATAAAGAATTTTGTAAATAATTTAATTTCCAATTATGAATTTAAATGTCAATTAATATTCCCATAATTTGTCTAGACTTTCTTGAAAGAAAGTGCCCAAAATTGCGAGCTTTCCATAAATGGAAAGTTTCCAAAAATAAAAGGTTTTCAGAATAATTGTAAGTTTCTGGTACAAAGAAAACATGCGTTTTTCCAAAATTGGAAAATTTCCAAAATAGGAAATTTCCAAAATTGGAAAGTTTCCAAAAATGGAATGTTTTCACAATTATCATAAAATTTCAGAAATAGAGATATTTCAAAAGTTTGCGAAATTTCATGAGGATTTCCAAACTTTGAAATTCCTAAATCGAAAATTTACCATAATTGGAAAGTTTCCATAATTAGAAAATTTTCCAAAATTGAGATCATGACAAAACTTTCCGCAAAAACAATTATATGATTATGTCGAACACAAACCTGGCTCTGATACCACTGTTGGGACCGGGTGCATGTTGACATGGATGCGGGTTCGTAATTTTAAAATTAATTGTTGGTGCAGAAAGCACCCAAGTCAAACCTGAGTTTTGATAATGGCAAAAGGGTTCAAAAGTTAAGTCTTACTTGTTATCTAACATATTACTCAAGTGTGCAGGAAAAGTCCTAGCGAAGGACTGCTAGGCACTGGCGAAGGAATGCCAGGGTAAAAAGTCCTAGCGAAGGACTGCTAGGCACTGGCGAAGGAATGCAGGGTACTGAAGCCCTAGCAAAGGACTGCTAGGCACCAGGCGAAGGACAGCTTGGGACTGAAGCCCTAGCGAAGGACTGCTAGGCACCAGGCGAAGGACAGCCTGGAACTGAAGACCTGGCGAAGGAATGCTAGGCACCAGGCGAAGGACGGCTTAGTATCCAAGACCTGGCGAAGGACCGCTAGGCAAAAGTCCAACCGGAGGAGCCAGTTGGCATCAGGTACATTCTCCTGAGAGGAGTAGGTGAGGACGCGTTCCCTGTCGAGGGAACAGTAGGCGTCAGTTCGACCTAGGGCTCCATTTTGGAGGCCCAAAGTCAGAACCAAGACAGCTAAGGTGTATAAACTAACATCTTATTGTTTTATGGTGTTTTGGACTAACCTGGATGCAGGACCGAAGGAACGAGTGTCTGCACTTAGAGAGCCTCAAAGGAGTGAGGCAACAGCTGACCAGGGCGCCCGGAGTGTCCCGGGCGCCCCCAAGGTGAACACAAAACACATAAAGCAAAGGCAGGCTTCGACAGCTCATATTCGGGGCGCCCCCGTGCTCTCGGGCGCCCCCACTGCTCCCGGGCGCCCCCAGGGTCCCGGGCGCCCCCAGGTCAAGCTGTTGAAGCAGCTCCAGCGAAGCCAAGAGGATAACAGTTTGACCCGGTCAATCCGGGCGCCCCCAGCGTCCCGGGCGCCCCGTCAAGATCTAATCCCGAGTTTGAAGGGATCAGAAGCTGACCGAGTTAAAGTCGGATCGGCCGACACGTGGGGGGGCGCCCCCGACGTTCCGGGCGCCCCCAGGTGCTATAAAAGGACCCTCGAACCAAGGCTTCAACACAACACTTCATTCAACGCAATCACGCTCTTCTGCTCCCGCGCTCTGCTCCAGAAAACTCCCGACTCGAGATACAAGCGCCGACGACGTCCCCCTGCTCCTAGAAACATTCCACACCGGACGTCGGTAACGAAGAGCGATCTTTTATTTTTTGTGTTTACTATACTGCAATTGTAACATCTATTTGTAAACCGTTTTGCGCACTTATAGAATTGCCCGCAGAAAACGGTCAACGACCGTGGGCCTTGGAGTAGGAGTCGACCTAGGCTCCGAACCAAGTAAAACTACCTGTGTTCGCGATTGTTTTTATTCCGCTGCGTACTTGCTCTAATTTTCATCCGAAAAGTGTTTAACGATATTCACCCCCCCTCTATCGTTTCTCTCGATCCAACATTAATTACGTGCAGCGGAAGGTTTAGCATATATAATTTCTCAAATTATTTAACCACACATTTAAGCATGCAATTTTATCTTGTGTAGACATGATCATATATTTAAAATTTTGCAGAAACATAAACTAATTTACGTATTACCTCGCGTAACTCGAAGGAAGGGACGAGATCCAACTGTAAGCGTCCCTTGGAAGTTCCGCCTCTATTCGCGTCCACGCCGAGTATCTTCGGGATGACTTCGCAAAGCCACGAGTTTCGTGTTCTCGAGAACTACTAGATTCTCCAAGAACGCGACGAGAAAAACCAAGAGAGAAGTCGGAAGACTAACCACAAAAGGATGGCCGGAGCTTCCTTCTCCGGCAGCAGGTGGTGGTCGGCAAAAGATCCTTCTTGGGGCTGGTTGGCGAGCGGCAAGAAGGGGAGAAGAGAAGGAGAGAAAGAGAGGGAGAGAGCCTATGCCTTTATCACTTCGATTATCTTCCAAGCCTTGCTTGGGTCCTTTATATAGTGGCCTCTCAACCATCAAGCCTCTCAAATATGGAATAACTTATTCCATCATGCCTAGTTTGATTTTATATCATGGTTAAAATCATATTTTAATTCATGATAAAAATCAATCAAGTCTCTTTTCTCCTATAGAATAAATTTCCTTATCATGGTAAATCAATCCATGATTGATTTTATAAAATAAACCAATCCATGGTTCATTTTAATTTCCATGAAGAAATAAACCAAACCTTGGTTTATTATAAAACAAATTTATATTATCCATAATTTTATATAACAAACCACACTTGGTTTATTTTATAAATTGAACCAAAAACTTGGTTCTCTCCCTTTGTTGTGGCCGGCCAAGCAAAGAGGATGGAGGCCCTCTTTGGCCGGCCCATCCAAGCCACGCCCCAATGAATTAAACTTATTTAATTCATCTATTAAGTCTTCAAAAGACTTAGTCATTTTATGCTTCCGATGCGTCTCTGAAAAATTCATATTCGACTTATCGTTTGGCTCAACCAAACTTAATCTCTCTTGATTGGAAAATCTAATTTTCAACTCGTTTTAAATCCCTTGGATTACTCGTAGTGCGTGTGACAACAATGGAGCTATTGCACAAGCGAAGGAACCAAGGTCTCATCAGCGATCCAAACATGTGCTTCGCCGCTATCATCTGATCAGAGAGATTATAAGTAGCTAGGAATGATATAAAATTGAGAAAATTCCCACTGAAATGAATTTAGCGGATCCTTTAACTATGGTCTTGCCTCAAAGCAAGTTTGAGGGTCATGTTAGAGCCTGTGGTATTGGGTACCGTAGCGATTGGTATTAGACCAAGTGGGAGTTTGTTAGTGATATGAGAGAAGTTTCCTAAGGCAATCGCCTTATGATTGTAATTATTTATTTTAATAAATGAATATTCACTATTTGAGTATACATATTTGTGTATTTGATTGAGATCTTAAACTCATTTACTGAATGTCCGCAATATAATTCATAGCATGAGAGAATTTGTGATGAATTCACAACTAGTGATTATCTCTACATATGCAATTGTGAAGTATTAAAATTGTCCCTAGTCGATGAATTGATAAATACGGACACTATCAATTCTGTTGAGACTAGCATGGGTTATTCTCTAATCAGCTGATTCTCACTGGTTGGTGACATTGAGATGTCCGGAGATAAACATGAATGCTAGTTAAGGGAACTAGTTCATTGGAGTGACTGGCTGTAAAACTTCATATGGTAGTCTACATATAGATATGTCAGTGAAGTTCTTACTACAGCTTAAGTGCGATATTCCTTTGACTTGCGGTGTTCAAGTCATCTTGGTCATGGAGACTTATACTTTGACATCTTATGCAAGCATCTCCAAGGATGTGTGGACCCGGGATGATTGGGTATAAGCCGAAGTGCCCGAAGATGTTTGAACAGCCTACAAAGGATTCACCACTCCTTGCGAGGAGATGTATACCTGAGGCCTATCGTCGGATTGTTACTCGAAGCCTTTGGCCAGAGCATGACATGTTCAGAGTATGAATCTCTTAAATACATGAGAGTAATTAGAATCCGAAGGACGAGAAAATGTTACTTGGGCTAGGTGTGACGTAGTCAGCCTAGTGGGGACTGACACACATAGACCATGTCCTGAACCAAGTGGGTATTAGATGGTGAAGGGAATGGGGCACGATTCATTATAGCTGCTGAAGGGTTTCAGAATTGTTTCTGAGGTCAACCGTTGATCTTTCGATTAATTGGGGATCATAATGTACTACTAGGTGTCACTCATGATCATTCTATAATTGATTAATTATAGACGGCTAACATAAATCGAAAGCCTATTTAGTCACACGCACTACGAGTAATCCGAGGGATTTAAAACGAGTTGAAAATTAGATTTTCCAATCAAGAGAGATTAGGTTTGGTTGAGCCAAACGATAAGTCGAATCTGAATTTATCAGAGACGCATCGGAAGCGTAAAATGGCTAAGACTTTTGAAGAATTAATAGATGAATTAAATAAGTTTAATTCATTGGGGCGTGACTTGGATGGGCCAGCCAAAGAGGGCCTCCATCCTCTTTGCTTGGCCGGCCACAACAAAGGGAGAGAACCAAGTTTTTGGATCAATTTATAAAATAAACCAAGTGTGGTTTATTTTATAATAAACCAAGGTTTGGTTTATTTCTTCATGGAAATTAAAATGAACTATGGATTGGTTTATTTTATAAAATCAATCATGGATTGATTTACCATGATAAGGAAATTTATTCCATAGAAGAGAAGAGACTTGATTGTTTTTTATCATGAATTAAAATATGATTTTAACCATGATATAAAATCAAACTTGGCATGATGGAATAAGTTATTCCATATTTGAGAGGCTTGATGGTTGAGAGGCTACTATATAAAGGACCCAAGGCAAGGCTTGAAAAATAATCGAAGAGATGAAGGCATAGGCTCTCTCCCTCTCTTTCTCTCCTTCTCTTCTCCCCTTCTTCCCGTGCGCCAACCAGCCCCAAGAAGGAGCACCAGCCGTCCGCTCCTGCCCTTTCCCTGCCGACCACCACCTGCTGTCGGAGAAGAAAGCTCCGGCCATCTCTTGGCCGGAAGAAGGTGCTATCGGAATTAGAGTTTGTCGCAAGGATCTTTTTGCCGCAAGCCTCTTCTTTTGCTTCGCCGGAATTTTGATTTCGGTCATCCTTTTGTGGTTAGTCTTCCGACTTCTCTCTTGGTTTTTCTTGTCGCGTTCTTGGAGAATCTAGTAGTTCTCGAGAACATGAAACTCGTGGCTTTGCGAAGTCATCCTGAAGATACTCGGCGTGGACGCGAATAGAGGCGGAGCTTCCAAGGGACGCTTACGGTTGGATCTCGTCCCTTCCTTCGAGTTACGCGAGGTAATACGTAAATTAGTTTACGTTTCTGCAAAATTTTAAATATATGATCATGTCTACACAAGATAAAATTGCATGCTTAGATGTGTGGTTAAATAATTTGAGAAATTATTTATGCTAAACCTTCCATTGCACGTAATTAATTTTAAAATTACGAACCCGCATCCATGTCAACATGCACCCGGTCCCAACATATATGAGATGACAACTAATCGTCTTTCTGCTATACCATAACCTCAGAGGCAAAACACATCGTAGAGATGCGGCAAAATGTGATTCGCTCGCCCCAACACCACTCAACACATCCCAAAGTCAACATGGAGAAGGTAACTCACGGGGATAACTAGCTCGGATGCTGTAGCTAGTACGTGAGGAGGACGAACATATTAACTATTTCAAATTTTGATCCCTATATTTTAAGATGATAATATTTATATACTAATTAACAATCCATCCGATGAGGACGAGATACACCGTATGGAGAACTCTCCAGGCTCTAAAATTAAAGAGAACAAAGTAAGTTGTATGATCTAAAGGATTAGATACACCGCAGAGGGAACACTGCCTAAGTTAGGCAGACACTAAAATTGAAGAGAACAAAGTAGGATGCCTGATTAAGAGAAAATATTAATTGAATTGGAAGTACTCTCTTTAAGTACTGTATTTGATGATATCATAATTTACTGCTACTGTTTAGTATTTGATGTTTATAAATATGATATAGATTCCTTTGGGAATTATAATGTTTGGATAATGATTTATTATTGCAGTTTAGCATAAGGTATTTTCAAATAGATCATACTCTTTTGGATCACTTTGGACCAGTTAGAAATTGACATATACTGATCACATTGCATGTAATTTCCACTCTATACATCCGTATCTTGATCTATGTCGTTAATGACATTGGTATTGTGATTACTGTTAGGGCTTGTTACGATCATATACAGTAACTATGACCTTTTTAGCCCTATACCAATGAACTTAATAGATCAAATTGTTTATAGGGGTATCTTATACTAAGAAAGTTTGATATCAGCTAAAATTTTACTTGTATTTAACATACAACTCACATATAACCCAAGTGGGAGATTGTTGGATATTATTATCCTCATTAGGTGGGCTTATTTGTAAGTGTAAGTACCCTAGGTAAGTTTTGATATGGTCAACCAAGTCAAGTTAGGTCTTGTTGTGTTTGATCCCTGTGTCTAGGTGTACAGGAGCTTAGGAGCGTAGGAAGTCGAACGGAAGATGCAGCGATTGAGAAGGATGACACGGGAAGGGAGACGGCGAGTTCGGTGCATCCGAAGAACGTGAAGGTCCGGGGAAGATTATGCCGCTGGAGCGAGAATGATGCACCCGACGTCCGAGGGACGAGAAGCCTGGGTGAAGCACGCTCGAGGAGAAGGTCGGAGGAGGGTTGGAGTGATCCCAACTCCGGAAGGTTCGAGACAACCCAAAAAGACCCACTGGAGACTGGTCAGCACAGTGCTGACCAAAGTCAACTCGAGCGCCTGTATGCACTCGGGCGCCCATGTTCCTGGGCGCCCCTATGCAATACATGCGCTCGAGAAGCTAATGTCGATCAAGAAGTAGCCGTTCGCGAATGTTATGAAGCGGATAACCTCTACGCCATGTGTCAAACACCCCCAAGCTCTCAGGCACCCGTGTAGGGCCATGTTAGCGTTCAGATAGACTTAACTGGGGTGATAAATAGAGCCCCAGAGCTCAGTTACAAAATAGAAAATCATTGTGCAGAAATTTTATTATAGTTTTCCACTTTTTTCTTGAGTTCTTCATTGTGTAAGAGGCTTCTCCATCCTAAGGAATTAATTAGGAGATCGAGCCAACTTTTATCTTGGATCAGTAACCTTCCTGATTGCAAACCAAGTTAATTGATCATGCCTCATTTCTTTTTTTGTTTAGCTTATTCTTATGTTTATCTTGCTTATAATCTGACCTCCATCTTTGTTAAGAAAGAACAAAAGATCGTTTTATATTTTTAGGGGCAATTCACCCCCCTCTTGTCGACCAACCAATCACCGACAAGTGGTATCAGAGCCAGGATGCTCCAGAAGGACTAACGGCCAACTAAAGCAAGTACAAAATGGTCGGATCAGTCATCTACTCATCAAAGTTCGAGAGGAAATTCGCTAGTTGGAAGCGAAAGATACAAATATTTTTTAAAACTGATTTTGATTTGTTACTAATAAGGAAGAATGATTTTGAAGTACTTAAAGACACCGAGAATAAAGATAAAGACGAGAGCCTATGGACGAAAAAAGTGCAAGCTGATTTTGTAGCAAACAGGAAAGCAAAATTCCATCTGCTAACCATTCTACCGGCACAAGAAGTCAATCGCGTCGGAACCTACAAGTCAGCGAAAGAGCTGTGGGAGAAATTCTTGGAGTTGCATGAAGGGACCTCGGAAGCAAAGTTGGCATGACGAGATATCCTTCAGAACCAGCTAACCAACCTCCAGATGGAAGAAGGAGAGACGGTAGCGCAACTATATATGAGGATAGAGGAACTAATCACCGGATTCACGAATCTCGAAAAAATGGTAACGAACCAAGATTCTCAAATGTATGGTTTAAACGCATGTCCAAGAACCCCGAAGTGGACGTCGATAATAGATGCATACTATATTTCCAAGAACTTAGAGGTAAGTACTCTAGAATAGTTATTTTGTACCTTAGGACTTCACGAGTCTCGGTGCGCACGAAATGGTAGAAAGATGGACAACATTGCCCTAAGCACGAGGAAGATCCAACACGAGGAGGAATCTTCAGAATATGAAGAAGACACAATTAACATACATGGTAAGAAAACTATCCAAGTATTTCAAATCTAAAAGGCTTAATAAAGTGCAGGGCAATAAACATTTCCCAAAGCAAAGGAAGATATGCTACTATAATTGTGAGAAAGAACGGCACATAACGATAATTGCTTGAGGCTAAAGGTGAACAAATCTAACAAGGTCAAACACAAGAACCTAAAAGTTACATGGGACGAATCATCATCAGATGAGTCTGATCTTATGGAACACGTCGGACTTGCGCTGATGGCTACCCACGAAGAAGAAGAAAGCTTCGATGAAGAGGTAGCCACATCTGAAGATAGCAGTAATGAAGGGGGAGCTTCGAAGTTCGAAAAAGATATGGTAAGTAAAGTATGCTTTCTACCTCCTGATGAACGTAACTCTATTCAAGTATTAAGGCAATGATGAAATCAACATGCAAATTAGAAAATAAAAATTTTGAACTAAAAAAATAACTAGCTTCTTCATTCCCACTTGAAATGTTTGACAACTTAAAACACGAAAAATAAAAGTTAAAGGAAGAAATGAAAATATTGAAAAATCATGCATGCTTTAAGGTTCCTAATTCTAAAATTAGTTATATTAGAAGACTAAATTGGTATTTACGATTTCACAGGGGTCAAATTTTAAAAATTCTAAAATTTATATTCCATCTAAATTTTTTATTAATCCTATTGGAAAGAATTTGTATTGGGTTCTAAAAACGTTCTAACTAAGTAAACCATTTTTCTTAAAACATTCTAACTAAGTAAACGTTGAATTAATTTCTACGTAATTAACACCAAAGTACAATTATATGCGGCAGCAGGAAAGCCTTGGTGAATCTCGATTGATAGTGATGATGTTGAGTAGTAGTAAATCCTCATGTTACGGCGGTCGCAAAGTATTAGTGGTGGGTTTGCAAGAGATTTTTTAATTTGCCTCCTTAGAGGCAAGGAGGAACATGATCGTTAGCAAAAAGACAATCATCGCATGCAGTTTTCAGTCTAATTATCTTATGCGATTATGCTAACTTCTATACGGTTGAATTTTATCAATGGGAGAGATATATATAGATCATAATGAATCTTTTCATGCAGCACCATTAATAGTGTCAGAAGTCTTTGAATGAGCTTTCAAAGCCCCAGTCCCTTGTAAAGCCCCTGTCGTGCAAAAGTGTGATGGACTTTATAAAGAAATGATATAATCACCCACCGTTCAATTCAATGCACCCATCTCTCCACCATTAATTATTCTTTGGTTTTTCTGCCATCCCATTCACGCATCATCGCTCTTGAGTTTTATAGCCAATCATAGTTAGGGTAAGAAATGGGGTAAGTTGTAAGTAGTATCGCTAGTGTTGATCTTATCTTCCGTTGCTACTCTCGTTCTATAAATTCGACATGCTTGAACACGATTCGCAAGCACTATCTCATTCTTCCTTAGCTTCTTCCTGCGCACCCTGCTTTCTCCTTCAATTTTAAGATGGCATCTGTCGTAATGTTGCTGGTATTGGCTATAGTAGTTGTGCTCCTTGCCTCGTTAGAGGCGCGAGAGCTTTTGGGGGTCGGGCAGCCGCCGCCGTGGAAGCCAAAGTCATGTTGCATCGGCATATACCGTACGTGCTGTGTTGCAACTAATGTCACCAAAACCTATCCATGAATTGGTGACCACTACACCTAATCTAATCCCCTCTATCTATTGATGAAGTATATATGTAGTGTGCTAGCAGTGTATTTCCCATCCTCCGAAAGTATTGTGTCGTAGATTTTAATATTCGAATCGTTGTGTGTTGTATTGTATTATGTTTGTATTAGACGCAGTAGATTCTGTGTATGAGAGGGAGAGGGGATGAATATATGATCATATATATATTTCGTATGAAATGTTGTACGTTAATGAGGTATCTGTTCTAAAGGGTGTTTTTTCCGCTCAAGATGTAGAAGCGCTATCGTCCCCTCAAAAGGGTGTTTTCATATTTTCATCATTTTTAATCCTTCCTCTCTCAACAGACTCGCCGACACCCGTCTCCTCCTACTCTGCTTTGCTCAAATAAAAGAGTTTCTAGAATCTATAAAATTTGAAACTAAATGTTGAAGTTTCGAATCTTGAAGCTTGTTATTAAAGGGAGCTATTTGTTGCGTCGAGAGAGATTGAAAAAGTGGCTAAGGCAGGAAGCGGCAGGCGATCAAAGACGATATTAACAGTCAATTTCTAAATTATTCTTTGTTTCTTATTTGTCCATGTAATTAATCCATAAGGCTAAATATTATTATTCTTAATTTATAATATTTTTCTAATGTTTCTGTGCATTTCCATCACAGTAAAATTACAAATTTTCCCAGCAAAGAGATCATGACTTTGCTTTGACACACACGCACTGTACCAGGTGATTATTAAAGTAAAACATGTTAACATAATAAATTAACTTAATTAATTACATCGTATATATGTATATCGAGTTAATTAGTTAAATTAAATAATTTTTTTAATAAAATAGTATTTATTTTTATTAAACCATATTTTGCAAGTATGATGTAGTCTATCACCTTATTAATACATGATAATTTATTATTTTTCTTCTTGTCTCTTGATAATTTCGCTACGTTTATGTAGTCTATTAAGTAACATTCCTTATTCATTGTCTCTCAATCATTTATTAGCATTATTTTTTTATTATTAGTTTCACTTTAATTATTTATTATCCAAAATGAAAAAAAATATATAATTATAAACAAACAAAGTCAAGAGAAATACTATATATTTTCCTAAATTCTGAAGTCAATTCTACTAATAATTAAGAGTTGAAATAACTATGATATTAAATTAATTTTTAATTAAGGGAGGATCATTACAGGGTGATTGTTAAAGTACAACATCTTAAAGTAATAAATTTATTATATAGATATTTTTAAAAGAATTAAATTAAATCTGTTTTAAATTTGTTAAATTATAGACTGATTTAATTTATCAATCTATTTCACTTTAATAAAATATAATATTTGAGAAAAATAGAGACAGAATTTGAAACAAATTTGAGGTGAAATTACAAACAAATTTTTATAAAAAAAATAAATACAAATTACAAACAGAATTTTAAAACGGTATAATTTCTATTATAAAATTCATTTAAAATTTAATAAAAAAAATAGATAGAAAATAATCCGTTTCAAATTTATATAAATTTTATATTGATCTATTTTTTAAAATAAAATTAAAATCTATTTCAAAGTTAGACAAATTAGAGATGAATTCGCTATACAATTACAAATCCGTTCATTTTAATAAAATATAATATTTGCAAGAAAAATTGAGATGGAATTCCAGACATAATTACAAATTAATTTTTATAAATAAAAATAAATACGTAATAAAAACTGAATTTGAAACTTTATAATTTCTATAAAAAATTTTGTTTAAAATTTAATCAAAATTTGAGATAGAAATTAATTAGTTTCAAATTTATATAAATATTGATATTTCTTCAACGTAAATAAAATATGTTTAAGATTTATATAAATTAGAGACACATTTGCTATGAAATTATTATCCGTTTAACTTTAATAAAAAATAATATTGAGAAAAAAAATTAAGACTAAATTTAAAATAAATTGAAAACAAATTTACAAATAAAATTTTTATAAACAATAATAAATTTAGATTACAAATAGAATTTGAAAATGTTGTTGGTGATCGGTTGGTCGGCAAGAGGGGGGTGAATTGCCACTGAAAAATATAAACGATCTTTCGTTCTTTCTTAACCAAGATGGAGGTTAGCTATCACAAATAAATTAGGGATACATTTTCTATGAAATTATTATCCATTTAACTATAATAAAAAATAATATTGAGAAAAAATTTAAGACTAAATTTAAAATAAATTGAAAACAAATATACAAATAAATTTTTATAAACAATAATAAATATAGATTACAAATAGAATTTGAAAATGTTGTTGGTGATCGGTTGGTCGGTAAGAGAGGGATGAATTGCCCCTGAAAAATATAAACAATCTTTCATTCTTTCTTAACAAAGATGGAGGTTAGCTATCACAAATAAATTAGAGGCACATTTTCTATGAAACTATTATCCATTTAACTTTAATAAAAAATAATATTGAGAAAAAAGTTTAAGACTATATTTAAAATAAATTGAAAATAAATTTGCAAATAAATTTTTACAAACAATAATAAATATAGATTACAAATAGAATTTGAAAATGTTGTTGGTGATCGGTTGGTCGGCAAGAGGGGGTGAATTGCCCATGAAAAATATAAACGATCTTTCGTTCTTTCTTAACAAAGATGGATGTTAGCTATCACAAATAAATAACATAAACATGAGCTAAATAAAGAAAGAAAAGTGGCATGATCAATTTTCTTGGTTTGCAATCAGGAAGGTTGCTAATCCAAGGCAAAATATAGTTTGATATCCTGATTAACTCCTTGGGGGCAGAGAAACCTCTTACACATTGCAGAACTCAAGAAAACAGTAAAAAACTTAGAATGAATTCGTGTATAATTTGAATGGATACTTGTAACTGAGCTCTGGGGATCTATTTATAGCCTCAGCCAGGTCTATCTGAATGCTGACGTGGCCCTACACGGGCGCCTGAGAGGTTAGGGGCGTTTGACACATAGTTTAGGGGTTATACGCTTTGCAACGTTCGCAAACGGCTAGCTATAGATAAGTTTTAGTGTCTCGAGCGCCTGTATGCACTGAGGCGCATGGGAATAAGGCGCCCGAGTGCATAGGGTCGCCCCCATTCACAGGTGTACTCCGAGTGAATTTGGTCAGTTTTTTGCTGACTAGTCTTTAGCGGGTCTTCTTGGTTGATTTTAGGCCTTACGGAGTTGGCCTCGCCCGAACCCTTCTCCGGCCTTCTCCTCGAGTGAGCTTCCCCTTGGCTTCTTGTCCTTCGGACGTCGCATGCGTCCTTCTTGCTCACTGGTGTACTCTTCCGCAGACCTCCGCATCCCTCGGATGCACCAAGCCCGTTGGCTCCCTTTCCATGCCATCATTCTCGACTGCTGCGTCTTCCTCTCTTCTTTCTACGCTCCTAAGCTCCTGCACACTTAGATACAGGGATCAAAACACAACATGACCTAACATGACTCGGTTGACCACATCAAAACTTACTTGGGGTACTTACAATCTCCCCCTTTTTGATGTACATCAGCCCGAGTTAAGTTAGGGTAAAAGAACACATAAAAACACATAAGATCACAAGAATAAATATGTGACAATGTACTTTAAAAATAAAAAGTATAAAATTATGTCTCCCCCTTAACTTAATCCTATTTTCTCCCCCTTTGATAACATCAAAATTTTAAAATGTTAAGGAAAAATTAACACTAATAAGAATGAACTTACAAAAATTCATAGAAAATTATTTAAGTATCCAAAAATTTTGAAAATTTTTGAGAACATGCCAAAAAATAATAGTCAGTTTACAGAAAATCTATTTTTTTAAATTTTGTCAAAAATTATTTTTAAAATCCCAAGTCAAAAATTTTAGAAAATAATTTACAAAAATTTATTTTTACTCGAAAATTAATCAAATTTTTTATTCAAGTTAGAATTTTGACAGACTCATTTCGAAAAATTATCAAAGTAAAATTAATTTTCTATCATCTAACAAGATAATTTTAAATTCAAGGTTAATAATTTTGAAAATATGATTTTGACTTCAAATAAATTTGAAAATTTTTTCTTAATGCTTAAAATATAATCCATAGATCTTGAAAAATCAGATTTGATAAAATTAATTTTTTTGAGTATTTTTAAAATTTAAAAATATATTCTCGAATGAAAAATCATAATAATTCTAATTAACTATTAAAAATTTTGAAAAATATTTATTGATAGCTGACAGTAGACTCTATCATTAAAAAATATTAAACTAATTTTTCTGCAATAGTTATATCTTCGAAATATTTTAACAAGATTACAAATAAAACACTAAATAAATTAAAAAACAAATGACAAACAAGTAATAAACGAAATTTAACAGTTTAGTATAGATTTTGCGATCCAATATAAAATCTTTCCAACTAGATTAATAAAAAATTTAGGTGAAATATAAGTTTTCAGAATTTTTATAATTTGGCCCCTATGAAATCATAAATACCAATTTAGTCCTCCAGTATATCTAATTTTAGAACTAGGAACCTTAGGGCATGAATGATTTTTCAATATTTCAATTTCTTCCTTTAGCTTTTCATTTTCATGTTTTAATTTGTTAAACATTTCAAGTGGACATAGAGAGACTAGTTGTTTTCTCAATTCTCAATTTTTATTTTCTAATTTGCATATTGATTTCATCATAGCCTTGATACCTGAATAGAGTACATCAGGAGGTAGAAAATATACCTCACTTACCATATCTTTTTTGAACTCCGAAGCTCCCCCTTCGTCGCTGCTATCTTCAGATATGGCTCCCCCTTCATCGATGCTTTCTTCTTCTTCGTGGGTGACCATTAACATAAGTCCGGCGTGTTCCATGAGATCAGACTCATCTGATGATGATTCTCCCCATGTGACCTTTAAGTTCTTGTGTTTGACCTTGTTGGATTTGTTCGCCTTTAGCCTCGAGCAGTTCTCCTTGATGTGCTCTTCTTCTTCACAATTGTAGGAACAGATATTCCTTTGCTTTGGGGAATATTCGTACCCTGCACTTTATTAAGCCTCTTAGATTTGAAATTCTTGGATAATTTTCTTACCATGAAAGCTGTGTCTTCTTCATCTTCTAAAGATTCCTCCTCATGTTGGATGTTCTACGTGCTGAGGGCTATGTTGTCCATCTTACTTTTTCCTGCATATCGAGATTCGTGAAGTTCTAATGTAGAAAACAGTTGATCTAAGGTACTTATCTTAAGATCCTTAGATATGAAGTACGCGTCTATTACGGAAGTCCGATCTAGGGTTCTTGGGAATGCGTTTAAATTATGCCTCTGTGCGTCACGACTTGTTATCGTTTCTCCGAGGTTCTTAAGTCCCATGATCAGCTCTTTGAGTTTGGCGTGTAGCTGGGCAATCGATTCTCCTCCTTGATGTGCTCTTCTTCCTCACAATTGTAGGAACACATCTTCCTTTGCTTTGGGGAATATTTCTTACCCTGCACTTTATTAAGCCTCTTAGATTTAAAATTCTGGGATAGTTTTCTTACCATGTAAGCTGCGTCTTCTTCTTCTTCAGAAGATTCCTCCTCGTGTTGGATGTTCCACGTGTTGAGGGCTATGTTGTCCATCTTACTTTTTCCTACACATCGAGATTCTTGAAGTTCTAATGTAGAAAATAATTGTTCTAAGGTACTTAATTATCTGAAGGTCCTTAGATATGAAGTGCGCGTGTATTACGGAAGTCCAGTCTGGGGTTCATGGGAATGCGTTTAAATTATGCCTCTGTGCATCATGACTTGTTACCATTTCTCCGAGGTTCTTAATTCCCATGATCAGCTCTTTGTGTTTGGCGTGTAGCTGGGCAACTGATTCTCCTTCTTCCATTCATAGGTTGCTGAGTTGGTTGCGGAGCAGATCTCGTTTTGCCAGCATTATTTCAGAAGTACCTTTGTGAAGCTCTAGGAACTTTTCCTAATGTTCCTTTGCTGACATGTATGTTCCGATAGGGTTGACTTCTTGCGCCGGTAAAACAATTAGCAGATGAAACTTTGCCTTCCTGTTTGCTACAAACACTGTTTGCTCCTTCTTTGTCCACAGTATTGGATCGAGAAAACCGATAGAGGGGGGGGGGTGAATATCGAAAATCGTTCGGATTTTCGTAAAGAGCACGTACGCAGCGGAAATAAAATAAAACAATCACAGCACAAAGACACAGTCGATTTACTTGGTTCGGAGCCTGTGTCGACTCCTACTCCAAGGCCCACGGTCGTTGACCGTTTACTTTGGGCAATTCTATATACGCGTAAATCAATTTACAATAATTTATTACAAGTAAGTGCACTAACAATAATAATAAAAAATTCGATCTTCGTTACTGACGTCCGGAGTGGATTGACTCTTTCGAGGCAGCGGGACGTCGTCGGCTCGAGTTGGAGTGTTTCCGGAGCAAGGCACGAGCGTAGAAGATCTTTTGGGCGTTGAGAGAACAGTTGTTTGAAGCCTGGGGTCGAGGGCCCTTTATATAGGGCCTGGGGGCGCCCGGGACGTCGGGGGGGCCCCCCACGTGGCCTTTGATCCGCAGAGGTCTCGATCAGCGTCTATCCTCTGGATCCGCTTTGACCGGGGCGCCCGAAGCGCTTGGGGCGCCCGGATTAACCGGGTCAAAGTCCTATCTCCTTGGCTTCGAGGGGTTCGGGTTCGAGGTTGCGCATGGGGGCGCCCGCAGCGCAGGGGGAGCCCGGGAGCAGCGGGGGCGCCCGGGAGCACGGGGGCGCCCGCCCAGCATGTATTCGGCCCAGCATGTCTTTACTTGTTTTGTATGCCCCTTGGGGGCGCCCGGGACACTCCGGGCGCCCTACTCAGCTACTACCTCATTCCTTTGAGGCTATCTAAGCTGCAGACACTCTTTCCTTTGGTCCTGCATCCAGGGTTAGTCCAAAACACAATAAGGTAATAAAGTATTTGTTTATACAGCCTTAACTGTCTTGGTTCTGACTTTGGTCTCCAAAATGGAGCCCTAGGTCGAACCGACGCCTACTGTTCCCTCGACGGGGAACGCGTCCTCACCTACTCCTCTCGGGAGAATTTACCTGATGCCAACCGTTCCTCTGGTTGGACTTTTGCCTGACGGTCCTTTGTCAGGTCTTGTAAACTGGCAGTCCTTCGCTAGTTGCCTAGCAGTCTTTCGGTAGGGCTTCAGTCCCAGGCTGTCCTTCGCCTGGAGCCTAGCAGTCCTTCACTAGGGCTTGATACTGGCAGTCCTTCGCCAGTTGCCTAGCAATCCTTCGCTAGGGCTTTCTTTCCTGGCATTCCTTTGCCAGTGCCTAGCAGTCCTTCGCTAGGGCTTTTCCTGCACACTTGATTAACTTGTTAGAAAACAAGAAAGACTTAACTTTTGACCTATGTTGCCATTATCAAAACACAGGTTTGACTTAGGTGCATTCTGCACCAACAATCTCCCCCTTTTTGATTTATGGCAACCCTAGTTCAAAAAGTTAAGTTTAAGCAAAACATGAAAAAGTTTTAACTTTTGTTCCCTCCCCCTGGAAGGAATCTCCCCCTAGATTTTTCAAAAATTCGTTGGGTTTAAAAAAACTTGTACTTGAAAACTTTTTGAAAATGTTAGCTTAAGTAAGAATCTCAGTTTTAACACAGTTTTGAAAAACTTAAGCTTTAGAGTACTAAAAAAAATTTTGGCAAGCTTAAGTAAGAACCTTTTGAAAAGCTAGAGTACTTAGGAAAATTTTGAAAGCTTGAGTAAAAATCTTGCAGCTAGAGTACTTAGCAACATTTTAAAAGCTTTTAAGAAATTTTGAAACTAGAGTACTTTAGGCAAAATTTTGAAAGCTTTAAGAACTTTTGAAACTGGAGTACTTAGGCAAAATTTTGAAAGCTTTAAGAACTTTTAAAACTGGAGTACTTAGGCAAAATTTTGAAAGCTTTAAGAACTTAAGTACTTAGGCAAAATTTTGAAAGCTTTAAGAACTTAAGTACTTCTCCAAAAAGTTTAAGCTTTAGAATAAAGGAAAAGTATATTTTTGAACCTTTTTGAATAAAGGAAAATTTTTGAAAACTTTTGAAAGCCTTTTTTTTTGAGCTTTTTGAATAAAAGATAAGAAAATTTTACTCTATAAGATTTTGAATAAAAGATAAGAAAATTTTACTCTATAAGATTTTGAATAAAAGATAAGAAAATTTTACTCTATAAGAAAATTTTTCTCTCTCCTTTTTGAATAAAGGAAAATTTTGAAAAAGTAAAAGTAATTTTTCTCTTTCCTTTCCTATCTCTCCCCCTTTGCCATATATCAAAACAGATAAATATAGCATGAATAAAGGAAATAAATAAGAATTTGCTGTACTGAACCAATTCATAATTAGATTTACACTAAATCAATCAATTTTCTCTGTAGGGACCTGTCTAACCCAATTAGCTACTTATTAACTGTTATAAACAGTAGTTTTTACTAGGGTTAGTCAAGTTAAGTGTTTCTGTTCAAGTTAGATTTTCTAAACTTGACACTTAACTGGATTGCTGTTTAAGTTGTATTTAGTGCCCCAATTGCTGCAGATGCACTGACTTAAAGCATCTTGAATTAAGGCAAAGACCTAAGCATCTCAACCCTTTCTAGGTTATCAATCAAAAGTACCCTAAGGTGCTTGTGAGATGCTGGCTTCTAAGTCTATAGGTGCATGCAGTTCTAGAGTTAGGGCCTAGGCTAAGTCCATTTTCGAAAAAGCCCTAATTTTTAAAGGGGGTAGTTTTGCAATAAAACTAAGTAAAAAAAATGAAAACTGATTTTGAAATTAAGTAAAACAGTTTTTCAAAATTAAAAAATTTTTAAAAACAATTTTAAATCAAGTTGAAAAAAAATAATCTATTCTACAAAGCACAGTCCTAACTGAAAAGAGAACAAGTACTCATAACCTGGTCAATAGAAAATAAAGCAGGTAATCATGGATCAAATACAGTCAAAAAGTCAAACTCAAGTCAACCCTACTGAGTAGGGATAGTCAAATAGGTACAATGATAAGTAAATCTAAGACGAAGGACCGGGATGATCGGACAGGCCAGGCTGCCATGCATCGAATCGTGCCATCATCTCTATGTATCGTGCGTCAGCCACTTCTCGATCGGCTCGACGAGCTTCCATCTGCTCTAGGTGGTAGGCTTCGACTTCCTCTCGTAGACTCTGAACCTTTGTGTCTAAATGCATCACTCTCTGGTAGAGTGTCGGTGGAGCGGGCTCGTCGATGTGTGCTCGGGCGGCTGCAGCTATGTCTCCAATGTCGACTTCAACCTCCTCGTCTGAGTTGACTGGTGCTCCGGCCTGCTGTCGTCTCCAACTAAGAACCCCGGTAGCTGACACCTCTAGACCCGCTAAGGAAAAGTTCCTAAATCCTATTTCGTCAAAGTCGGTCATAGCGGAAATTTCACCAACGGTAATGTCCCGACCGTGGTGATGAAGGAGGGATGTGATGATGTGGCAATATGGTATGCGCACTCATCCCTGGGTCGTGACACTGTACGCATGCAGAATGGTATGAAACATATGGAGTCCAATGTCTAGGTCAAGGTGATGAACTAGGGCATAAAGAAGGAAAGCATGAAAGGGTCGCATAGTCCCTAGGTCTCTGGTGGAGAGTGGTAGGATATAGCGGACCAGAACTCTATACAAGGCATAGTTCTGGGCCTGAAGTTCAACAGCTTGGAAGCGTCTATTTGCTGGGAGGTCGGCCCTATAAAAATAGGAGTGGATAGTATCTAGGGTAATATCTGAGTATGGAGGATCAAATGGGGGATTCCTGGGAGGATAGCAGCAGAATGTGGACTGAGAGGGTCGCAGTCCTAGGAAGCGGTTTAACAGAGTAGGGGTGATGGTCAAAGGAATCCCTTGGACAGTGGTGTGAAACATAAGATTATCTTGTCGAATAATATTATTGTAAAATTCTGCGCATAAAGATTCATTAATGGTATGCGTGCAGAAGACAAGATTGTCCAATTGATAGAAGTTGATGATGTTCATAGCGCTAGGGCATGATTGGGTAAAAAAGTGCCTATTGAGATAACTCGTTTTAATAGGCTTGTAGATTGTTTGTGCGAACCTATTACATAACTCTAGATTAGGAAATCTAGGGTCGGGACTAGGTTGGGCACCGGGGTTGGCCGGGTTCGGTCGGCGTCTTCTAAGTTAAGAGGGTTAAAGGAAGAATAAATGTAGGACCGGTGACGTCGATAGAGGGGGGGGGTGAATATCGATCGTGAAAACTTCGCGGAAATCTTCGTAACTTTCGTTCTAGACTTAGAGTGTTAGCGCAGCGGAAAATAAATAGAACGAAGAAAAACAAAACAAAAGACACGCGGGATTTTTACTTGGTTCCCGACCCCCCAGGGTCAGTACATCCAAGGCCTATGCACGGGAACGCCCGTCCACTATTGGTCTCCTTCCCGGACTTTCCGGAGGCGGAGAAACCCGACTTACAGTGCAAGTTTACAATCAGAATATAAGTAAAATTAAGAGCGTAATAGTAAACTCAAACCGAACAAGCAAGATCTGAAAACTCGGCCGATCTGGACCTCCGAAGTGCCGCGCACTTCCTCCTGGAGCCTCCCGGTCGTAGAGCCTCGTCTTTAGCGCGTTGTCGTCGGTCGAAATGATCAGAATGGATCTGGAATGTTGTCTCTGAAGCAGAGGGGTCGAAGCCCCTTATATAGGCCTCCTGGGGGCGCCCCGGATGCTGGGGGCGCCCCGGAATACTCGGTCAAACTTTATCCTTGCGCCTACCTCGCCGCGGGGGATAAGATCTTTGACCAGGGCACCCCGGATGCTCCGGGCGCCCCCGTGGAGGCTTATCCTATGTTCTGGCTTCGAAACAGCAAAACAGCTACTAATCCGGGCGCCCCGGTTGACACCTGTTTTGACTCCATCACGAAAACACTGCTTTTGTGCTTTACTGGGGGCGCCCCCACTGCTGGGGGCGCCCTGGTTGCCTGGGGGTGCCCCCAACACTGGGGGCGCCCTGGTTAGGGCCTCCAGCACACTGCTATCTCCTCCAATCTTGGTACCTGCAAGATGTACAACCACAAAGCATAGATACATATAATATTGGTCTTAAGGACTTGGTTCTGACTTCGGATTTATACGAAACCCTAGGTCGAACCGGCACGAGTTCCTATCCCCGAGAACTCGCCCTTCACCTACTCCTTTCAGGAGACGGTTGCCACCCAGCCCTTCGGGTGGACTTTTACTTAGCTTCCGATTACTCCGGATCTCGAGACGCCTGAACCTCGACCCGTCTCTACTCCTGTCCTTAGTCATCGCTCAGCTAAGTTGCTCAGTCCCATGGACCAAGACTTCATTACCTAGCAATCCTTCGCTAGGTGCCTAACAGCCCTTCGCTAGGTCTTTTGTTACCAAGCGGTCCTTCGCCTGGTGCCTAGCAATCCTTCGCTAGGTCTTCTATGCCTAGCAGCCCTTCGCTAGGTGCCTAGCAGCCCTTCGCTAGGTCTTCTATGCCTAGTAGTCCTTCACTAGGTGCCTAGCAGCCCTTCGCTAGGTCTTAGGGTTACGATACCTAGCAGCCCTTCTCTAGGTGCCTAGCATCCCTTCGCTAGGACTTGGGGTTTTGATACCTAGCAGCCCTTCGCTAGGTGCCTAGCATCCCTTCGCTAGGACTTGGGGTTTTGATACCTAGCAGCCCTTCGCTAGGTGCCTAACAGCCCTTCGTTAGGTCTTAGGGTTTCGATGCCTAGATTAACTAGGACTTTTCTTCAGCTTTGGTCACTTCTCTCTTACTCCCCTTTGTCTGTTCAATGTATCACTGACTTAAGTGTATTGTCAAACATTAAAACACTTAAAGAGGAATACTATTGATGCAACTTGCACCAACAATCTCCCTCTTTTTGATGTTTGACAATAACTTAAGTTAGATTGGTTTAAAGGGGCTAAATCACTATCCTTGGGAAAAAATGAAAAAAGTTTTGAAAATACATTTTTGATCTTTGGGAGAAAAATTTTTCTAACTTAAGCACCTCTCCCCCTTTGTCATACATCAAAAATAATACTTGCACCAATAATGAGAGTATTTTTGAAGATACTTAGTATAAAATTTTGAAAGATACCAAAAACTAATACTTAAGTATTTTGAACTTAGACAACTTAGACAATGTTTTTGAGAAAATGTCAGATATTTTGAAAGATGATCTTTGAGGCATGTAACTACTTTTGGAAAATAATAGAGTCAGTAGTTTTTGAAAAATGATATTTTGAAAAATAATAAGTAATTTTTGAAAAATATAAGTACCTTTGAAAGATGTATATATATATATATATATATATATTTTGAAAAGAGTAGGTACTTTTGAAATATATATATATATATATATATATATATATATATTTTAAATTAAGTACTTTTGAAAGAATATTAGGCTTTGAAAGACATAAGTACTTTTTGAAACATCATATTTTACTTGACTAGGATTCTTTTCCAGTCTGACACAATCCTAGGAAACCTTGTTAACTACAAGGACAATTTCCTAAGTGTCCTGAAAATTTTTCAAACTCAAGTAAATATTAACAGAATTTAAAAAAAATGATAATACTTTTGAAAATATATGCTAGTGCAATTAGAAAAATGTGTGAACTTTTGAAGACTCAATATTTTACTTGACTTGGTTTATTTTTCAGTCTGACACTATCCTGGGAAACCTTGTTGACTACAAGGACATTTTCCTAAGTGTCCTGGACATTCTCCAACCCAAGTAAATATTATTTCAAAAATAATTTCATAAGTCACACAAATTTTAACAAATAGAATAATAGTATTTTGAAAGACTTAGATTTTGAGAATATGAAAACATGTTATTAAAATAAGTCTTTTAATTTGACCTCCCCCTAAACTTGACTCAGTCCTGGGAAGCTTGTTGACCACAAGTACTCTTCCTCTGAGTCTTAAGGTTTGATTCAGATTAAGAAGAATTATTTAAGAAAAATGGATAATAAAAGAAACTTTTTATGAAATTCTTCTTTTGACTTTGACTCCCCCTAAATTTGACACATCCCAGGAGTCCTTGAAGATCATAAAGTGGACCTTTCCTCTGTGTCTTTAGGGTTTATCAAAGTCAAAGAAGCGATAATTTTTAAGTAGATAAATTTTGAAGCTACAATTTGGAAAGAAGATAATTTTGAAAACAGATGTAATGCAAATTAAGGTGCAGTTTTCAAAAAATAATTTTTTTAATAAAAAGAACAAAACACTCCCCCTGCATCCAACACCGTTTGACTCTATCTAAGTGCCTTAAGGAACTTTAGTGTTGTCCTAAGAGGCTTGTGTCTAATTGCGTGAGTCAAACAATTTCTGAAAAGATATAATTTTGAAAAACATATAATATGTATATTCAACCAGACAAGCATGAATTCCATAAAAACATTATTATGTTGAAGCACTATTTTGAAAATATATTTTTATGAAAATATTCTAATAATTTAAAAAAACAATTTTGAAAAATATTTTTCAATTCATTAGTCCTTAACATCTCACCCATTTTAGATGTATCAATACAACAAGCATAGTTGCCTTATAGGTATATTGTGAGATGCTTGATTTATTTTTCTTAATTTATTAACTCTAAGAATTAATTGAAGCTTGTGTTAGATTTGAATTTAACAAAGAATAATTTGAATTTGAAATTCAAAAATTGGCTTCCAGGTCTTGGCGAGGCACTAGGCCTTCTTTGGCCGTAGCCTATGGGATCATCCACCCTTTCCTTGACAAAGCCGTTTAATGAAGTTTCATTTTCAAAATTAATCTTTGAAAAAGTTCTGGTATAACTAGTTTGGATTTTGGATCGGTAGCTTCGGCTAGTTTCACCAGTCTAAAGAGATCAAGTGAACTTGATCTTATTATAATTGGCTTCCCTAACGTACTATCATCTCACTGCCACCCAAGACTAGGTTGATCAAGTTTCAATTATTCTTTTTCCTATAGCCGTTCTAATATATGCATAAAATTTAAATATGCATGACATGTCATATATTTTAAAAGAATAGCAAATGCATGTCATGGCAGTTATGCATGAGTCAAACAAGTCAAATAATTTTATTTAAGTTTCTAAAATGTATCAAATTCTCGATTTAATACATGTCGAGTGAACCCGCGAATATGTCAACCCACTTTGACATATTTAATTAATTTTAATTGTTACACTTTGGGTGAAATTTTATTTTAGTTTGAGTTTAAGTTATTTAAGATTTTAGTTGGATTCAGGTTAATTACGAATTAATTGAGGTTGAATTAATTAGAAATTAATTGATTAGGATTAAAGTTAATTTAATTGAAGTTTTAATTTGAGTTCAACTTAATTTTACTTTGAATTTAATTTGAATTAAATTGATTTAATTAAGATTTAATTTAGGTTTAATTTGAATTTAATTGAATTATTTGAATTTAATTGAATTTAATTGAATTAATTTGAATTTAATTGAATTATTTGAATTAATTTGAATTTAATTGAATTATTTGAATTTAATTGAATTGTTAGAATTAATTTGACTTATTTAAGATTTAATTAACTAATTTTAATTATTTAAGAATTAATTAATTCAAATTTGAATTATTAATATTTAATTAAATTGAATTTGAATTGTTAAGAATTAATTAATTCGAATTTGAATTGATAAGAATTAATTAATTCAAATTTGAATTATGATTTAATTTGAATTTAATTAAGATTTAATTTGAATTTAATTAAGATTTAATTAAGATTTAATTTGAATTTAATTAAGGTTTTAATTAAGATTTAATTTGAATTTAATTAAGATTTAATTTGAATTTAATTAAGATTTAATTTTTTTTGAATTTAATTTAATTTAGATTTAATTTGAATTTAATTTAGATTTAATTAATATTTAATTAAGATTTACTTGGAATTATAATGATTAATTAATAATTGTGGGTTTAAAGTCATCATTTTCATTATTTCAAAAATTTCTTCTTCATCTTTATCTTTCTTTTCGAGTTTTTCTAATAATTTTGATTTATTTGAATTTTTGTAATTTTTGTTGATTATGACCCTAATCTTAGAAAATTCTATCTCCTCCTCAAGATTGGATCATTCTATATTCTCACAGTAGGTGGAGTAGAATGAACCAGTAGTTAAAGTTTTATAATAATATTCAATATTATCTATAATTAAGTTATCATCTAGGAGGATTTTATCTTTATTATCCTCAAGAATATTTTCAACATAATCTTCTTTATCCTTAAGATTTTCAATAATTTCTGAATTATCTTTAGAATTATCCTTAAGGTGTTCAAATTTGAATTCGGAGTTATCCTTAGGATTTTCACATTTGGATTCCGAATTATCTTTAGGATTAATTATGTCTGAATTAAAATTATCAGAATTAATTTTATCAGATAAATTATCAAGATTAATTTTATCAGATAAATTATCAGGATTAATTTTATCAGATAAATTATCAGGATTAATTTTATCAGATAAATTATCAGAATTAATTTTATTAATTTCTGAATTAATATTCTGAATTAAACAATTAATTTCTAATATTTCGGTCATATTCACGTTTTGTAATTTAGCATGCAAAAAATTAATTTTACTATGCAGTAAATCTATTTTATCAGAAAAATTAACTATTTTATCACATGGCAGTGCAGGAACTTGTAAAATTTTTGGAACATAAATTTTGTGTACCTTCGCCGGACATTTGTTATTGTAGTGTCCGAATTTTTCGCACTTGAAGCATCTGATATGGTTTTTATCTCTCCGGACTCCTGGCGTTGGTGCCTCCTTTGCCGCCGGTGACGAACGATTCTTACGAGTAGGGCATTGATTTTTGTAGTGCCCTCTCTCCCTGCATGTGAAGCATGTAATATGAAATTTAAAAATAGACATTTAAATAAAATATACCTGATTCACCCAAGGCTCCCCCTCAACTCCTGGCGTCGTTGCTCCGTCGGCGGTTAGTCCGGTGAAGAGCAACCTGGCTCTGATACCAATTGTAGGACCGGTGATGTCGATAGAGGGGGGGGGGTGAATATCGATCGTGAAAACTTCACAGAAATCTTCGTAACTTTCGTTCTAGACTTAGAGTGTTAGCGCAACAGAAAATAAATAGAACGAAGAAAAACAAAACAAAAGACACGCGGGATTTTTACTTGGTTCCCGACCCCCCAGGGTCAGTACATCCAAGGCCTATGCACGGGAACGCCCGTCCACTATTGGTCTCCTTTCCGGACTTTCCGGAGGCGGAGAAACCCGACATACAGTGCAAGTTTACAATCAGAATATAAGTAAAATTAAGTGCGTAATAGTAAACTCAAACCGAACAAGCAAGATCTGAAAACTCGGCCGATCTGGACCTCCGAAGTGCCGCGCACTTCCTCTTGGAGCCTCCCGGTCGTAGAGCCTCATCTTTAGCGCGTTGTCGTCGGTCGGAATGATCAGAATGGCTCTGGAATGTTGTCTCTGAAGCAGAGGGGGCGAAGCCCCTTATATAGGCCTCCTGGGGGCGCCCCGGACGCTGGGGGCGCCCCGGAATACTCGGTCAAACTTTATCCTTGCGCCTACCTCACCACGGGGGATAAGATCTTTGACCAGGGCACCCCGGATGCTCCGGGCGCCCCCGTGGAGGCTTATCCTGTGTTCTGGCTTCGAAACAGCAAAACAGCTACTAATCCGGGCGCCCCGGTTGACACCTGTTTTGACTGCATCACGAAAACACTGCTTTTGTGCTTTACTGGGGCCGCCCCCACTGCTGGGGGCGCCCTGGTTGCCTGGGGGCGCCCCCAACACTGGGGGCGCCCTGGTTAGGGCCTCCAGCACATTGCTATCTCCTCCAATCTTGGTACCTGCAAGATGTACAACCACAAAGCATAGATACATATAATATTGGTCTTAAGGACTTGGTTCTGACTTCGGATTTACACGAAACCCTAGGTCGAACCGGCACGAGTTCCTATCCCCGAGAACTCGCCCTTCACCTACTCCTTTCAGGAGACGGTTGCCACCCAGCCCTTCGGGTGGACTTTTACTTAGCTTCCGATTACTCCGGATCTCGAGACGCCCGAACCCCGACCCGTCTCTACTCCTGTCCTTAGTCATCGCTCAGCTAAGTTGCTCAGTCCCCCTTGGACCAAGACTTCATTACCTAGCAATCCTTCGCTAGGTGCCTAGCAGCCCTTCGCTAGGTCTTTTGTTACCAAGCGGTCCTTCGCCTGGTGCCTAGCAATCCTTCGCTAGGTCTTCTATGCCTAGCAGCCCTTCGCTAGGTGCCTAGCAGCCCTTCGCTAGGTCTTCTATGCCTAGTAGTCCTTCACTAGGTGCCTAGCAGCCCTTCGCTAGGTCTTAGGGTTACGATACCTAGCAGCCCTTCGCTAGGTGCCTAGCATCCCTTCGCTAGGACTTGGGGTTTTGATACCTAGCAGCCCTTCGCTAGGTGCCTAGCATCCCTTCGCTAGGACTTGGGGTTTTGATACCTAGCAGCCCTTCGCTAGGTGCCTAACAGCCCTTCGTTAGGTCTTAGGGTTTCGATGCCTAGATTAACTAGGACTTTTCTTCAGCTTTGGTCACTTCTCTCTTACTCCCCTTTGTCTGTTCAATGTATCACTAACTTAAGTGTATTGTCAAACATTAAAACACTTAAAGAGGAATACCATTGATGCAACTTGCACCAACAATAAAGATATTGCATGGAATAAATTTAAATACAATAAAAATAATAATCATACCGGACGGCTCGGGGAGGCATAGTTGAGGAAGAGGACTTGCAAGTTCTTCTTGAAGAGTAATAAGTGGAGAAGAAGGTTGATTTTGGTGTGGGAAGTGAAGGAGGATCGGGTGCCTTTTATAGGCAAACTCGTGGGGGCGCCCGGGAGCTTCCGGGCGCCCTGGTCAGGGTTACTGCCAAAGGCAGTGTGAAGGACTGGTTGGGGGCGCCCGGGACAGCCCGGGCGCCCTCAACAGGTTGCTTTTGCAGCTTTGGCTGCATTGGAGGTGATGGGGGTGCCCGCATGGTTTCGGGCGCCCTGGTCAAGGGCAAGGCAGCTTTTCTATCTCGGGGAACGAAAAAGCTATGGGGGGGGGGGGGCGCCCGTGTGGTCCCGGGCGCCCAGGTTTGTATAGAAAGGGACAAGCTTTATGTCTTGTCATCTTTTGACCATGATTAAATTGGTTTGACTATGGTTTGACTGCTTTGACCGCTTTGACCATGATTTTGACAAATACAAGAATATCTCATCCTATAGGTAAAAGAATTTCCAACTTAGTCTTAATCCTGCTGTCTCACCTAGTCTAGGGTTTTTAATCACGTGTTAACCTTATAGGTTTTGTGAGACAGGTTTTGATAGTTTTGAAAGTTGAAAGTTTATTTAAGAATAATTAAATTTTGAAAACTTAATTAATTTTGAAAACGATTAAAATTTTTTAAAAAAACTTAATTTTTGAAAACAATTAAAGTTTTCAACAGAAGTTTAAATCTACAAATAACTGAATTTTTGTGTTAGATTCGAATTTGACAAAAATTAATTTGAATTTGAATTTTAGAAATTGGTTTCCAGGTCTTGGCAAGGCACTAGGCCTTCTTTGGCCGTAGCCTTATGAGATCATCCACCCTTTCCTTGACAAAGCCTTTTAATGAAATTTCATTTTCAAAAATTCTTTGACAAATTTCTGGTCTAACTAGTTTGGGTCTTGGATCGGTAGCTTCGGCTAGTTCCGCCAAATTGGCTTCCCTAACGTACTATCATCTCACCTCCACCCAATACTATGTTGTCAAATTTCAGCTATGTTTGTTTAGTCCTTAAGCTAGCCTAAGTCTAAGCATGGTATATTGTAGAAATTAAATAACCAATCAATCAAGCAATTTAAATCAATAATAACAAGTTAATCTAATAATGAAAATAGTTTTCAGTTTGGCTCCCCCTGGACTAAAGCCACGATGATGGTTAGGCAAGATGTGAATCTTGTCCTTGGGGATCCAATACTGATTTGATCCAGTCGGTTTGTTCAGGTATAGTTTAGGTACCCATGCCTGAATTTTACCTCTGGACTGATTCAGTACAACAAGGTATGATCTTTGCCGAGATTTGGTTCTATAGCCCAATCCGGATCGATTTAGAACTGATTTCTGTTTTCCAAGGATCATGTCAAGACCTTTGGAACCAGATGTAAATCGTTCTAATGCTGATCTATGATCCTTAACCTGAGTTTTCAGGGAGGAGTTTTCCTTTTCAAGTTTTTCAACTTGAGTAGGAGTTCCTTCCTGAACCTTCTCGGTTAAGGGTTTAGAGTCAGCTCCCTCTTTCAGGAGTTTTACTTCCTGTCGGAGGGATTCGACTCGGAGTTTGGCTTTGGCCAAATATCGAGAAAGGAATGAAATCAACTCACTTAATTGCAATCTATTAAAACCAGTTACCTTAATTTCTCCGTCTTCTGTGAAGGTCAGCTCGCCGTCCTCTTGTTCTGTTTCTGACTCAGTCTCGACTTTATTTGAGGCGGTCAGAGCTAGGAGATTGGACTAGGGTGCCTCTTCTTCTTCTTCTGAGGACGATTCGTCCCAGGTTGCTTGCAGTGCCTTCTTTCTTCTCGTCCTTTTTGTCTCCTTTAGGTTAGGGCACTCTGACTTGTAGTGGCCCTTTTTATTGCACTCGTAGCAGGTCACATTAGGCTTGTTCGCGGGTTCAGTTGGTTCGTCCTTTCTTCGGCCAGTTTTCCGTTTGTTGGTTCGGTTCTTCAACTCCTTGTAGTAGCTTCGAGCGAGCCAGACCAACTTAGTTTGTTCTCCTTCTTCGTCTTCTGAGTCTGAGTCAGAGTTAGACTCGGGTTCAGGTTCAGGCTTCTTCTTCGTTGTCCTTCCAGTTTTACCTGCAACGAAAGCAATACATTTCTCGACCATATTGGTGTTAGTTTGTTCGTGCAGTTCTAGTTCGGAAAACAATTCATCTAATTTTATTTTTGAAAGATCCCTAGAGACCTTGTACGCATCTACCATAGATGCCCACAAGGTGTTTCTAGGGAAGGCGTTTAGAGCATACCTTATTAGGTCACGGTTTTCAACCTTGTGACCTATTGTATGAAGACCGTTCATTACCTCTTGGATTCGTGCGTGGAGCTGGGCTGCTGTTTCGTTGTCGGCCATCTTGATGGTGTAGAGTTTGTTTAGTAGCAGATCCCTCTTGCTGATCCGAGTATCTGAAGTCCCTTCGTGCAGCTCAATCAGTTTTGTCCACAGCTCCTTTGCACTGTTGAAGGGGCCCACGCGGTTCAGCTCCTCTTTCATCAATCCGCATTGAAGAGTCTGAGTAGCTTTTGCATCGGCTTCTATCTTTCGCTTTAGGGCGTTGTCCCATTCAGAGTAGTTCTGAGGAAGTCCTTCGGCATTTCGGGGGATCTCCAGACCGGACTAGATAATGATCCACATGTCCACCTGAGTTTTCAGGTGGACCTCCATACGACTTTTCCAGTAAGAAAAGTCTTCTCCACTGAAGAGTGGAGGTCTGGCGGTGCTGAATCCCTCTTGCATGGCCATTTAGTCTGAAAAAGAAAACTTAAAAGATTTTCCAAGACTAGGTCTTGGATTAGCAGTGCTGGATAAATTAAATAACGAGGGGTGTTGCACCAACCTCTCCAAAAAAAACGAACGAAATATTTACCGAGAAAAAAAAAAGAAAATAAAAATTCGAAAAAAACTTTCAAACTGGTGGTTGCACCAGGTTTGAACTTCCCCGCTCTGATACCACTTGTTGGATCGAGAAAACCGATAGAGGGGGGGGTGAATATCGGAAATCGTTCGGATTTTCGTAAAGAGCACGTACGCAGCAGAAATAAAATAAAACAATCACAGCACAAAGACACAGTCGATTTACTTGGTTCGGAGCCTGTGTCGACTCCTACTCCAAGGCCCACGGTCGTTGACCGTTTACTTTGGGCAATTCTATATACGCGCAAATCAGTTTACAATAATTTATTACAAGTAAGTGCACTAACAATAATAATAAAAAATTCGATCTTCGTTACCGACGTCCGGAGTGGATTGACTCTTTCGGGGCAGCGGGACGTCGTCGGCTCGAGTTGGAGTGTTTCCGGAGCAAGGCACGAGCGTAGAAGATCTTTGGGGCGTTGAGAGAACAGTTGTTCTGAAGCCTTGGTCGAAGGCCCTTTATATAGGGCCTGGGGGCGCCCGGGACGTCGGGGGCGCCCCCCACGTGGCCTCTGATCCGCAGAGCTCTCGGTCAGCGTCTATCCTCTGGATCCGCTTTGACCGGGGCGCCCGGAGCGCTCGGGGCGCCCGCATTGACCGGGTCAAAGTCCTATCTCCTTGGCTTCGAGGGGTTCGGGTTCGATGTTGCGCATGGGGGCGCCCGCAGCGCAGGGGGCGCCCGGCCCAGCATGTATTCGAACTCCTTTTTCTTTACTTGTTTTGTATGGCCCTTGGGGGCGCCCGGGACACTCCGGGCGCCCTACTCAGCTACTACCTCATTCCTTTGAGGCTATCTGAGCTGCAGACACTCCTTCCTTTGGTCCTGCATCCAGGGTTAGTCCAAAACACAATAAAGCAATAAAGTATTTGTTTATACAGCCTTAGCTGTCTTGGTTCTGACTTTGGTCTCCAAAATGGAGCCCTAGGTCGAACCGACGCCTACTGTTCCCTCGACGGGGAACGCGTCCTCACCTACTCCTCTCGGGAGAATTTACCTGATGCCAACCGTTCCTCTGGTTGGACTTTTGCCTGACGGTCCTTTGTCAGGTCTTGTAAACTGGCAGTCCTTCGCCAGTTGCCTAGCAGTCCTTCGCTAGGGCTTCAGTCCCAGGCTGTCCTTCGCCTGGAGCCTAGCAGTCCTTCGCTAGGGCTTTCTTTCCTGGCATTCCTTTGCCAGTGCCTAGCAGTCCTTCGCTAGGGCTTTTCCTGCACACTAGATTAACTTGTTAGAAAACAAGAAAGACTTAACTTTTGACCTATGTTGCCATTATCAAAACACGGGTTTGACTTAGGTGCATTCTGCACCAACACGTTAATCCCACATTAACCCTAAAAGATCTCCTCCCTTCACTGGTTTGGCCCATTCTCACTCCAATCAAGTCAACCATACCCTAACCATACCAACCCAAACTTATGTAATGGTTTCAATTCTGTTAAAGCTAATCAAAATCCCCTTAGGTTCAATTACACAAGGTTTATAACCGGGTAGCTCCTTATCTGAGCTAGCTACAACCAATACCTATTCCAAAGACAAATGATTATATCATGATCAATCCAAGAAGTAGAAATCCGATATGGCAAGGGAATCAACACAAGTTCCTCTACCCATGCTAATCCCTACACAAAGGCATCTCACGACATAACAGGGAATCAAAAGATCAAGGCTAGCAACATTATGCTCAATCAAAACATTGCTCCTCAATCCATAGCCTAATAAACTCCAAACCATTGGTCCATGGCAGAACACCACCACACCAAGAGACTAAGCTATAACTTAATCTAAAACAAAATTAAAACCTAATTCATCATAGTGAATGCTACCACCAATCTGGAAACGGATAAAAAGTAAGCTAACATCAAATTCATCCATGCTAATTGCTAACCAAACAACTCTTACATAAGATGGTAGCAACGTCAACCTCTCGTGCAGATCCAAGCTTCCTCAAATCGATTGCCACAAGGAGACAACCCAATAGGACATGTATTCGAGCTCTGCCCTTGGTGCTCAATGACACACTCTCTTGCTAGAAAGCAAGGGCTGCTAAGTTGGATCGATTGGCCCTCATCGATCAGTGATGGTTTCCTACAGCAACAACGGAAGGGAAGATTGGGAAATGAAAGACAACACAACCCAGATTCATCTTGCACTTACTCGTGGCCGAAGCTGTTTGACGAAGATCGGGTCCGTCGAGGGTGCGATGCTCAATCGATTGAGGGAGAGTGGCAGTGGCGCACAGAGAGATCCTCGCTCTCGTTCTTGGCCAGGGAGGGTTGACGACGTCGGCTTGTTGGCGTAATCGCGAGGTGAGGAGTGGCGTCGCTGCAGGCGAAGAAGGGAGGAAGAGATCAGGGTGGCTGCGGCTAGGGCACGCGAGGGGAGAGGGAGGCGTCGGGTCGCCGCTTGGCTGCAGGCGAGCACCGAAATGAAGGAAGGCTTTTGGCCGATTAAATTAGGTTTAGTCCCTATATAATATATATATATATATATATATACCTCCACTAAATCAGATCATCTAATTATATTCTATTATTTATAAATTTATCCTCATAAATTACGTCCAGAAAAATTTCTAAAAATTTTCCGTCATATTCTACAAGGTTATTTCTTGATTTAAACTCTAGAATTACTTGCCGTATTTTACAGTCTCGGTGCATCTGAGGGACACGGAGATCTGCAGTAGAGTACGCCGGTGGAGCGAGAAGGATGCGTACAACGTTCGAGGGATGAGAAGCCGGGGGGAAGCTCACTCGAGGAGAAGGCCAGAGGAGGGTTCGGGTGAGCCTAACTCCAGAAAGCCTGAAATCATCCAAGAAGACTCACTGGAGACTGGTCAACAAAAAGCTGACCAAAGTCACTCGAGCGCCCTAGTCAACTCAGTCGCCTGTGAATGGGGGTGCCCCTATGAAATCAGGCGCCTTATTCCCAGGCGCCCCAGTTTATACAGGCGCCCGAGACACTGAAACTCATCCATAGCTAGATGTTTGCGAACGTTGCGAAGCGGATAACCCGTAAGCCACGTGTCGAGCGCCCCTAATATCTCATGCGCCCGTGTAGGGCCACGTTAGCATTCGGATAGACTTAATTGGGGCTATAAATAGGTTCCCAGAGTTCAGTTACAAGTATCCATTCGAATTGTACACGAATTCATTCTATGTTTTTTTACTGTTTTCTTGAGTTTTGCATTGTGTAATAAGCTTCTCCACCCCAATGAGTTAATCAATAGATTAAGCTACATTTTACCTTGGATAAGTAACCTTCCTGGTTATAAACTAAGTAAATTGATCGTGTCTCTTTTCTTTCTTTATTTAGTTCATGCTTATATTATTTATTTATGATAACTAACCTCTATCATTGTTAAGAAAGAACAAAAGATTGTCTATATTTTTTGGGGGCAATTCACCCCCTCTTACCGACCAACCGATCACCAATAAGTGGTATCAAAATCAGGATGCTCCAGAAGGAATAACCCCCATCTGAAGCAAATAAAATAGTCGGACCAATTATCTCACTACCAAAATTTGAGAAGGAGTTCGCGAATTGGAAGCGAAAAATATCGGTAGTTTTTAAAACTGACTTTAAATTATTACTAATCATGAAACATGATTTTGAAGTCCCCAAAGACACTGACAACAAAGAAAAAGATAAAAGTCTGT
>JAGFNQ010005670.1:0-19252 GCA_024364735.1 Boesenbergia rotunda
AGATCTCAATCAAATACACAAACATGTATACTCAAATAGTGAATATTCATTTATTAAAATAAATGATTACAATCATAAGGCGATTGCCTTAGGACACTTCTCTCATATCACTAACAAACTCCCACTTGGCCTAATGCCAATCGCTACGGTACCCAATACCACAGGCTCTAACATGACCCTCAAACTTGCTTTGAGGCAAGACCTTAGTTAAAGGATCCGCTAAATTCCTTTCAGTGGGAATTTTCTCAATTTGTATATCATTCCTACTTATAATCTCTCTGATCAGATGATAGCGGTGAAGCACATGTTTGGATCGCTGATGAGACCTTGGTTCCTTCGCTTGTGCAATAGCTCCATTGTTGTCGCAGTAAACCGGTATTGCTTCATCAATGGTTGGAACCACACCAAGTTCTGAGACAAACTTCTTGATCTAGACTGCTTCCTTTGCTGCTTCCGAAGCTGCAATATATTCCGCTTCCGTGGTAGAATCCGCTACGGTGTCTTGCTTGGAACTCTTCCAACTTATTGCGCCTCCATTCAAAATAAATACATATCCGGACTGAGATTTGGAGTCATCCTTATCTGTCTGGAAATTGGCATCTGTATACCACGTATTACCATATCACCTTCTCCATATATTAGGAACACATCCTTAGTGTTCTTAAGTACTTGAGGATTGTCTTGACAGCCGCCCAATGATCCATTCCTGGATCAGACTGGTATCTGCTTGTGACGCTCAGAGCATACGATACATCGGGCCTAGTACATAACATAGCATACATGATAGATCCTATCGGGGATGCATAAGGATCTTATTCATGCAAATCCTCTCGTTTTTGTGCGCGGACACATAGACTTCGAAAGGTTGATCCCATGCTGATGGGAAGGTAACCTTTCTTGAATTTCGACATGCTAAACCTTTCTAGCACTCGGTCTATATATGTAGACTGCGAAAACCAACAATCGTTTTGATCTATCTTATAGATTCTAATCCCAAGGATATAGGTTGCTTCTCCCAGGTCTTTCATGGGAGAAAGTTTTGGACAACCAAATTTTAACTGACTGTAAGACTGATATATCGTTTCCTATAAGTAATATGTCATCGACATATAACACTAGGAATACGACTGCACTCCCACTAACCTTCTTGTACACACAAGGTTCGTCAGGATTTTGTGAGAAATCAAACACTTTGATTGTCTCATCAAAACGGATGTTCCACTCCTGGATGCTTGCTTTAGTCCATATATGGATCTTTGAAGCTTGCATACTTTGGTTTTATTAACCGATGTGAAACCTTCAGGTTGTATCATGTATACATCCTCAAGCAGGTTTCCATTAAGGAAAGCTGTTTTCACATCCATTTGCCATATCTCATAATCATAATGAGCTGCAATGGCCAAGGCATCCGAATGGATTTAACATAGCTACTGGCAAATAGGTTTCGTCATAATCAATTCCTTATTTTTGACGATATCCTTTTGCCACTAATCTAGCCTTAAAGGTAAAACATTACCTTCCATGTCGGTTTTCTTCTTGAAAACCCACTTGCACCCTATGGGCTTAATCCCTTCAGGTGGGTTAACCAAGTCCCATACTTGATTTTTGTACATGGAATCCATTTTCGACTTCATGGCTTCAAGCCATTTATCCCTTTCTGAATTTTTCAGAACATCTTCATAACTGATAGGTTCGTCATCGTTTATGAGTAACACATCATTCGATTCACTTATGAGAAATCCGTATCTCTCTGGAATATTGAGTGTCCTATCAGACCTATGATGAAGTGGTGTTGTTTTAGGTTCAATTGATAGCTCATCATTATGAGTTATTGGTTGTGGGTCTAGACTAAGTGTCTCTGTAATGTCTATTGGAGTTTCTTGAACTTCTTCAAGTTCAATGCTACTCCCACTGTTTTCTTGTAAAAGAAATTCTTTTTCTAGAAATACAGCATGCCTTGAAACAAACACCTTTTGTTCCAAGGGATGATAGAATTGGAAACCTTTCGTTTCCTTAGGATATCCAATAAATAGACATTTATCAGACTTAACATCCAATTTGTCTGATACAGTCCGCTTACATAAGCAGGACAACCCCATATCTTTAGGTGAGATAAATGAGGTTTCTTACTATTCCACGTCTCATATGGAGTAGTAGAGACTACCTTAGTCGGGACTCTGTTTAGTAAGTAAACAGCTGTCTTAAGCGCATAGTCCCAAAATGGATTTTGGAAGAGTTGCATGATTCATCATAGATCTAACCATGTCCATCAAGGTTCGGTTACGCCTCTCAGATACACATTATGTTGTGGTGTATATGCGGAGTCCATTGAGACAATATTCCCATTGTCCCTAAGATAATCTTGAAACTCTTGACTTAAGTATTCACCACCCCGATCGGATCGAAGTATCTTAATACTTTTGCCAAGCTGTTTCTCTACTTCACTTCTGAACTTTTTGAATTTCTCAAAAGCTTCAGATTTGTGTTTCATTAAGAACACATACCCGAATCGTGAGTGATCATCGATAAAGGTAATGAAGTAGCTATAACCTCCTTGTGCAAGAGTTGACATTGGTCCACATACATCAGTATGTATTAGACCAAACAATTCTCTCACTGGTTTACCTTTTCCAGAAAAGGGTAATTTGGTCATCTTGCCTTTTAAGCATGATTCGCATGTATCAAATGAATCGGGTTCAAATGATTCTAGAATTCCACATCGGTGTAATTTGGTCATGCGTTTTTTACTTACATGGCCAAGACGACAATGCCACGTATAGGGGTCTATTTGATTATCTATTCGAGCACGTTTGTTGCTAACTTCGATATTGAAAACGTCACCGGATAAATCTAACGTGTAGATACCATTGCATAATGTTCCAGTCCCATAAAGAACACCATTTAAAGTTATGTAACAGCAATTGTTACTAAAAATAACAATGTTCTTTATTAATGAAGGAACAAAATAACAATTATCCAATTCTAAGACAAGTCCAGTAGGGAACTTTAACAAATATGTTCCGATGGCAACAGAGCAATCTTTGCTCCATTTCCAACTCGCAAATTCGCTTCTCCTTTGACGAGTCTTCTTCTATTCCTTAGCCCCTGTATGTCATCACATATATGTGAGCTACACCCAGTATCAAGTACCCAGGTGTATGAGGAAATAGAGTGACATTCAATAACGAAGATACCTGAAGAGGATGGGGCATCGGATGCCTTCTTCTTCAAGGACTCAAGATAAACCTTATAGTTTCTTCGCCAGTGGCCCTCCTTGCCGCAGTGCCTTTCGGTGCCTTTTCAATCTTTTTGGCCTTTTTCTTCCTTTCCTTATTTTGTTCTTTGGGCTTCCTCTTAGAGCCTTTCTTTGAGGAACCAACTAACAGTACCATCTTCTGATCCTGCTTTACAGAAGGCTCTACAGTCTTCAGCAGGTTAAGCAACTCAGGAATGGTAGTCTCCAGTTTGTTCATCCGATAGTTCATCACAAATTGTGAGTAACTCTTGGGCAAACAATGCAGAATTAAGTCAATACTTAGTTCGTGACCATTGCAAATATGAATGTGCCTAGTCGCTCAATGTACCCCAACATCTTCAACATAAACTGTGAGACAGAAGTGCCTTCCTGCATCTTAGAGGTGAAGAGGAGTTTGGAGACCTCAAACCTTTCGGATCTCGCCTGCTCGTCAAACAGCTCATGAAGATGGAAGGCGATGGTATGAGCATCCATATGCTCATGCTGCTTTTGTAGCTCAGGTACCATAGCGGCCAGCATGATGCAACTCGCAAGTTCAGAATCGGCCACATGTTTCTGATAGGCCACTAACTGGTCTAGAGTTGCATCTTCAGGAGGATGGTTGAGAAGTTGTTCTTCAAGGACATAAGCAAGCTTTTCTGCCTTGAGGACTATCCTCAGGTTTCGAAGCCAGTCCATGAAGTTTGGCCCAGTCAGCTTATTGATGTCCAAAATCGAACGCAAATTCAGAGAAGACATGATTAGGTGATCATCATAGAAATAAAAATTGAGCTTATGTGATAAGAATGATAAAGAATGCATCAATATACATTAATTAAATCATATTTATTTTTCGAATTGAATAACCCTTTTTATCAATTCGGAAGATCGTAGGAACATCTCCAAATAGGTTGATATTCAACCATAGATAAGAACAACCATGGCTAAAGTCCATCAAGTTATTCTTAGCTATGAAGGTAGGTAATTATACCGATTACATATTATACATATGTAACAATCACATTATGCTATCAACTAATTGAATGTTTGCATAAATCATTGGGTTGTTAACTCATTAACAAGTATGCAACAATATACATAGCACCCAACTGCACCTCTCTTTACATCGACCTTGGATGTGGCACAACAAATCGATGCTCCAAGCATAAGGCTGACCCATTAATCAAGAAATAGTTTTAACATGGTTGGAGCTCATTCAACCATTTAGTCAGGCTTGGATGTGTCCAACAACCAAAAATAAGGATTGACCTCTGACTCCAACTATATTAATCATAAACTAATTCCATGGTTTGAACATGTTGAGGTTCAAGCCGGGCATGGATGTGTCCATCAACCCAAACGAGAAACAAAACTCCGGTTCTAACCATATTAATGGAAGGTGTTGGCCTTAATATTTTGTAAGGGGTTTTGGGTCTCATCCTTTTTCTTTTATGCACATTCATGACATGTAATTATGTCATGTTCTAACGATTTTCTTAATAAAGTATGTATGTGACTTAATTTATTAAGTCTCATTAATTGAATTAGGAACCAGATTTCCTAATTTTAATTTCATACTTTATTCAATGAATTATTTTTGGCAAACAATTTCCTAAATTATCATAATAAATTTCGGAATTAATATGTTTAAGACTTTGATTTCTCTAAATCAAATCTTATTAAATTAAGAGACAGATTCCCTTAATTCAACCACATATTATTTTCATGAAAATCTTATTTAAGAAAATGTACTCTATAGGAAACAATTTTCCTAATTAATTTTGGAGACAATAATATGTAAGAGCATCACCTCATAAATCAAATAAGGAAATTATCGTTTGAGAATCACCTCAAAAATTTCCAAGATTTGATCATATATTTTATTTATGAAAAATTAATATCAATAACTTAATTTGGACGGCTCCCCGAGGCTCAATCCAAATTAAACATTTGACAGCTTAAATCCAATTTAGGAAATTTAATTATAACAACTAACTTTAAATTGGACGGCTCCCTGAGGCTCAATCCAAAATAAAAAATTTTGTAAATAATTTAATTTCCAATTATGAATTTAAATGTCAATTAATATTTCCATAATTTGTCTAGACATTCTTGAAAGAAAGTGCCCAAAATTGCGTGCTTTCCATAAATGGAAAGTTTCCGAAAATAAAAGGTTTTCAGAATAATTGTAAGTTTCGGGTACAAAGAAAACTTACGTATTTCCAAAATTGGAAAATTTCCAAAATGGGAAATTTCCAAAATTGGAAAGTTTCCAAAAATGGTAAGTTTCACAATTATCATAAAATTTCAGAAACGGAGATATTTCAAAAGTTTGCAAAATTTCATGAGGATTTCCAAACTTTGAAATTCCTAAATCGAAAATTTACCATAATTGGAAAGTTTTCATAATTGGAAAATTTTTCAAAATTGAGATCATGACAAAGCTTTCCGCAAAAATAATTATATGATTATGTAGAACACAAACCTCGCTCTGATACGACTGTTGGGACCGGGTGCATGTTGACATGGATGTGAGTTCGTAATTTTAAAATTAATTACGTGCAGCGGAAGGTTTAGCATAAATAATTTCTCAAATTATTTAACCACACATCTAAGCATGCAATTTTATCTTGTGTACACATGATCATATATTTAAAATTTTGCAGAAATGTAAACTAATTTTCGTATTAGCTCGCGTAACTCAAAGGGACGAGATCCAACCGTAAGCGTCCCTTGGAAGCTCCGCCTCTATTCACGTCCACGCCGAGTATCTTCGGGATGACTTCGCAAGCCACGAGTTTCGTGTTCTCGAGAACTACTAGATTCTCCCAGAACGCGACAAGAAAAACCAAGAGAGAAGTCGGAAGACTAACCACAAAAGGATGGCCGGAATAAAAATTCCGGCGAAGCAAAAGAAGAGGCTTGCGACAAAAAGATCCTTGGGGTAAACTCTAATTCCGGCAGCACCTTCTTCCGACAGCAGGTGGTGGTCGGCAGGGAAAGGGCAGGGGCAGTCGGCTGGTGCTCCTTCTTGGGGCTGGTTGGCGCACGGCAAGAAGGGGAGAAGAGAAGGAGAGAAAGAGAGGGAGAGAGCCTATGCCTTTTCTCTTCGATTATTTTTCAAGTCTTGCCTTGGGTCCTTTATATAGTAGCCTCTCAACCATCAAGCCTCTCAAATATGGAATAACTTATTCCATCATGCCAAGTTTGATTTTATATCATGGTTAAAATCATATTTTAATTCATGATAAAAATCATTCAAGTCTCTTCTCTCCTATGGAATAAATTTCCTTATCATGGTAAATCAATCATGATTGATTTTATAAAATAAACCAATCCATGGTTCATTTTAATTTCCATGAAGAAATAAACCAAACCTTGGTTTATAAAACAAACCACATTTGGTTTATTTTATAAATTGATCCAAAAACTTGGTTCTCTCCCTTTGTTGTGACCGGCCAAGCAAAGAGGATGGAGGCCCTCTTTGGCCGGCCCATCCAAGCCACGCCCCAATGAATTAAACTTATTTAATTCATCTATTAAGTCTTCAAAAGACTTAGCCATTTTACGCTTCCGATGCGTCTCTGAAAAATTCAGATTCGACTTATCGTTTGGCTCAACCAAACCTAATCTCTCTTGATTGGAAAATCCAATTTTCAACTCGTTTTAAATCTCTTGGATTACTCATAGTGCGTGTGACTAAATAGGCTTTCGATTTATGTTGGCCGTCTATAATTAATCAATTATAGAACGATCATGAGTGGCACCTAGTAGTACATCATGATCCCTAATTAATCAAAAGATCAACGCTTGACCTCAGAAACAATTCTGAAGCCCTTCAGCAGCTATAATGAATCGTGCCCCATTCCCTTCACCATCTTATACCCACTTGGTTCAGGACATGGTCTATGTGTGTCAGTCCCCACTAGGCTGACTACGTCACACCTAGCCCAAGTAACGTTTTCTCGTCGTACGGATTCTAATTACTCTCATGTATTTAAGAGATTCATACTCTGAACATGTCATGCTCTGGCCAGAGGCTTCGAGTAACAATCCGACGATAGGCCTCGGGTATACATCTCCTCGCAAGGAGTGGTGAATCCTTTGTAGGTTGTTCAAACATCTTCGGGCACTTCGGCTTATACCCAATCATCCTAGGTCCACACCTCCTTAGAGATGCTTGCTTAAGATGTCAAAGTATAAGTCTCCATGACCAAGATGACTTGAACACCGCAAGTCAAAGGAACATCGCACTTAAGCTGCAGTAAGAACTTCACTGACATATCTATATGTAGACTACCATATAAAGTTTTACAGCCAGTCACTCTAATGAACTAGTTCCCTTAACTAGCATTCATGTTTATCTCCGGACATCTCAATGTCACCAGCCAGTGAGAATCAGCTGATTAGAGAATAACCCATGCTAGTCTCAACAGAATTCATTGTGTCCGTATTTATCAATTCATCGACTAGGGACAATTTCAATACTTCACAATTGCACATGTAGAGATAATCACTAGTTGTGAATTCATCACAAATTCTCTCATGCTGTGAATTGTATTGCGGACATTTAGTAAATGAGTTTAAGATCTCAATCAAATACACAAACATGTATACTCAAATAGTGAATATTCATTTATTAAAATAAATGATTACAATCATAAGGCGATTGTCTTAGGACACTTCTCTCATATCACTAACAGGAGGAGTGTTAGTTTTAAGTGGGAAACCAAACACGCCTTTGCATGAAATCCTAGGTCTAGGGGTGCTTAGGTAAAGGGGGAGCATTGTTGCTCAATTGGTGGCATAAGGGGGACCTTGGAGGGGTTCTTAAAAAGCCTTTGTTAGTCCAATGTAGGGGGAGCCTTGGAGAGGTTTTAAAGAGCCCGATGTGGTATAAATTCCTAACTTGGGGAGGTTAGGTGTGGGGATGCCTTGTGATAGGATCCATGCATATTTGCTATTTGTTTTCCCTAACTTAAATGTATTGCCAAACATCAAAAAGGGAGAGATTGTTGGGGCAATCTATGGTCCGGAGTGACCATGTGTTTTGATGTTTGAGCAAAAGATTTAAGTTAGGTTTATCCTTGTGATTTGATATGTGTGATTGAGTTTGCAGGACTTCATAAGTCACATATGGAGGATGCATCAGAGGGACGAGAGTTGAGGGAAGAGGACTCCAAGGGCAAGCCAGGGAAGTGGACTTCGAAGGGCACACGTGAAGGGTGGCATGGAGGCAAGTCGAGGGCTTGCATGCGCATCCGAGGGACGATAGCCAGTAGAAGAGGACTTCAAGGGGCATGCCTAGGGCGTGGACTTGAAGGCATACGTGAAGGAGGGTCTTCGAAGTAAGGGAGATGTACGATCGATTCCGGTACGCTAGAGGGAGGGTTCTTGTTCCTACACGGTTAGTTTGCACAGCGGAAATAATAGTAAAACAATAATAAAATCACTAACCAATGCTAACACGGCGATTTTAGTTGGTATCCACCCCGGTCGGGTGACTAATCCAACAATCCGTCGGTGGATCAAACCCCGGATAACCTCCGGCTAGAACTCGTCGCTCCTTGTGGGTGGAGAAACCTCGCCACAACACCAAGGACACTTCCTGAGTATACAAGACTACTAACTTGCCCTATCCAAGCAAGTTTCGTCAAGAAACTCAGCCACCATGAAGTTCTCTTTAAATAGGACTCGGGGCTGATTTCTCGCTACTAGTCGACTGCCCCCAGGGCAGTAGACTGGTGTCAGCCAAATTCGACCGTTGACACCCCCAACGTTCGAATTTGCAAGCTTACTAGCCACCTACCAGTCGACTGCCCTGCCCCCAGGGCAGTCGACTGGTCCCTAGCTGAACCCCTTCCCGAGTACATTCACACAGCACTCGATCCTCACGACTCGATTGACTCCTCTTCTGCAGCCTCGACTGTTACCTTCGCGCCCTCTTCATCTTCGGCCCTCGTCTCTCGGATGCGCACACAAACCTCCAGTTTGGCTCCATGCCACCCTTCATGTACGTCTCGAAGTCCGCGCCCATTAGCTCATCGTCCCTGCTCTCCAAGGTCCCTCGGATGCGCACGCAAGCCTCCAGCTTGCCTCAATGTCATCCTTCACCGTACCGAGGTCGTCCAGTCAGGTCTATATGCGTAACTTGTACAACCTGCACACTCAACATACGCATATCAAATACAAGGGTAAACCTAACTTAAACCTTTGCCCAAACATCAAAACCCATGGTCACTCCGGACCATCTTAGGGCCGATTGCTCCAACAATCTCCCCCTTTTTGATGTTTGGCAATCCGTTTAAGTTAGGAAAGCAAGATAGTAGTAAATAGCGAAAACTATGCTAAATGAATGCATATGCAATGCATAACTGGATCCTATCCCAAGGCATCCCACACCTAACCCTTCAAGTTAGGAATTTTACACCTAGCCCTCCAAGCTAGGATTTTCACCACCTAACCCTCCAAGTTAGGATTTTCCCACACCTAGCCTTCCAAGCTAGGATTTTCACCACCTAACCCTCCAAGTTAGGATTTTCCAACACCTAGCCCTCCGAGCTAGGACTTTTACCACCTAACCCTCCAAGTTAGGATTTTTCAACACCTAGCCCTCCAAGCTAGGACTTTTCCCACCTAACCCTCCAAGTTAGGATTTTCTACCAAACCGGGCTTTTTAAAGCTTCTCCCAAGCTCCCCCTTACACTGGACTTACAAAGGTTTTTTAAGAACCTCTCCAAGGTTCCCCTTACGCCACCCTCAAACTTAGCCCCCCCTAAACCTAGGGTTTCTTTCTAGCAAAGGTATTGGTTTCCCACTTAAACACATCATTTCTCCCCCTTTGCCATACATCAAAAAGAACCCAATAATTACCCAATTATTGGTTCTTTAAATTTCCAATGACCCTAAACACAGTGTACTAGACCCCCATACACTTGTTCCTTGTCATTTGGACCCCAAACCAGCTGCTGATACCCAAATCAGCCTCTGGCAGTCGACTGGCAACAGTGTCAGTCGACTGATACGCCTAAAATCTGATTTTCTGGCTGAATTTCAGAAACGCGCCAGAAATTCCACAAATTTCCAAAAATTTCCAAACTTCGTGGACAACTTTGTGTAACCTATACCTACTTGGGAAAAATACATCTACCCATGTATCTATCACCATTCCCAAGTTTGACATAACACCCAAAAATTTCAAAATGAAAATCAAGGCAACTAGGAGGCAACCTCTCCTTTTACCCATGCCTTCTCCCAATTTTCATTTTTCCCAGGTCATGTTCTACCCAACTTAACCTCCTAGACACCACGTTGAGTCATACACAACCCAACACCCGAGTTCTTCCCCCTTTGACACGCGTATAGCATTGCCCGAGATAATCTTTCCCTAAGTGCCAAAAAGAACTCAATAAAAGTCTAAAAACTCTAAAGTTTGCAAGCACACTTGCTAGGATATACCCTATCCTAGAAAAATATGATATCATGGAAATATCAAGTGTGCTTGACTTTTGGTACACATCTAAGTTTCTTAAGGATTTTGCATTAAGTATCAACTTTCAAATTCGTTTCTAATTCCATGTATTTGTCAAATCTACCCATCATAATTCGACACATGGAATTGTCCTCAATGTTCCCTGTTTAACCTCTAAATCTTAGATACCTAGGGAACCTTATCAATCCTTCTTAATTTCCATAGCATCAACCAAGTCTTATCAAGTCATGAGATAATACTTCATGAAATCATAAACGTTAATTTTAATCCAAAACATATCCTATAATCCAAATTTATGGATTCTGATTAGCTAATTTCCCCTTTTTCAGTTTCAGCCTATGGACCAGTCGACTGCCCCTGGGGCAGTCGACTCCCAAAACTCACAGAATGTTTCTGGGCTTGAGACCAGTCGACTGCCCCCCAGGACAGTCGACTGATACCTGATTTTCAAGTTTTCCAGCCCAATTTCAGAAATCCCTAATTAATTCTACAAATCTCCAACAATTATGAAATTTTGTGGGGAGGTTTGTGGGGTCAATGTCTACTTGGGAAAAATACATTTCCAAACAAATGTACTCCGGATCCCAAGATTAGCACAAAACTCAACTTTCTCTAAAATGCGTCATTCAAACTCATCCCAAAAGTTCTAACTTCGACTTCTTCTTAATGTATCCTCTTATCCTTGACCATAAGTGTTTTCTATCATTGAATTACATGGTATTCACACATTTAACCTCAATTTTCTCGAATATAACCTTATTTTCACTATTCTCTCCCTAAAACTCCATTTAATGTGCCAAAGCCTAGGATTAAGACTTAGCCAAGTCTTCCTACCCTTTTTGGCATACTTCACTCAATTTCCTAGAAGAGAATCTTTTGAGATTCATTTACCATGGACCCCAAAGGCTCCTAGAGCTCCCCCTTGAGCTCTGAGTCCTAGCCACCTCCCTCGGTGACTCAATCCATACTAGGCCACACCGGTGTGCCACCGATGACTCTTGGCCTACAAAATTGACCTTCTTAACCTTGGACACCTTGTCCTTGGTTAAATCACCTTTTCTACCTTTTGATGGCACCCACTTGCCATCCTTAGACCTTCCCTCCTTAATAAGATTGTATGCTTTCCCAGCATACTTCTTAGCATTGCCCTTGGAGGTCTTAGATCGGTACCCCAATCCCGACCTATCATTGTTGGGTTTTATACTACCCAACACCATGTCTAAGCCCTTAGATCCAACCATGAATCTTTCTAGGGCTTTTTTTAATGTATCAAGCCTTGCCCTCAAGGCTTTATTTTCCTTCTCTAGACCTTTAGCCTTGTAGTCCATATGCCCACTTCGGACATTCCTAGAACTACCCATTTTCGTGGGCATTTGTTTCCCTCCCTTCTTGGGGTCAATGCCTTGATCCTTGGGTACCCAAGTCTTAGGTCTATCATGATGCATGCTTTTCCTAGGGTTATGATCTACCTTGTTACCCTTAGTCCTATCATTGTACTTAAATCCATGATTATGCACAAATAAATAATTCTCATGAGTTCTAGTATGCATGGGTGGGTAATTAACATGATTCTTGAAATGTAAAGAAGAACTTGAAATCGAATTTCTTTTTACACTAGGGTTAGAGGGTACCTCCCTTACCCTTGTAGTCCTTCCTTGTTGCGAGCTTCTTCTCTTCCTTCTTTCTTCTTTTTCCCATCTTCTTAGATTTTCCATCTGTTGGGACCGGGTGCATGTTGACATGGATACGGGTTCGTAATTTAAAAAAATAATTACGTGCAGCGGAAGAATTAGCATAAATAATTTCTCAAATTATTTTAACCACGTATCTAGCATGCAACCTTATGATGTGTGGACATGATCATAAATTAAAATTTTGCAGAAAGTAAACTAATTTACTCAATACCTCGCGTAACTCGAAGTAAGGGACGAGATCCAACCGTAGCGTCCCTCGGAAGCTCCACCTCTATTCGCGTCCACGTCGAGTTCTCTTCGGGATGACTTCGCAAAGCCATGAGTTTCGTGCCGACAAGAACTACTAGATTCTCCAAAGGCACGATAAGAGTAACAAGAGAGAGATGGAAAACTAACCACCAAAAGAAAAACGGAATCAAGATTCCGAGAGGAAGGAAGGAGTCGTGCCCCGCTTCTTCTTCTTCTTCGGCCTCTTCTTGGTGGTGGCTCACGGCAAGGGAAGGGAGGGCAGCCGGCCCTAGGAGAGGGAGAGGGTAGCCGGCCCTAGAGGGAGAGGAAGAAAAGGAGAGGAAGAGAGGCTAGGCAAGAATCCTTGATCTCTTGAATTAATTTCCAAGCCTTGCCTTGGTGCCTTTATATTGTAGTCTCTTTATCGCCAAGTCTCCTTTTAACGGAATTAGTTTTCATAAGAAATTTATCTTATAAATTTTTCTATGAATTATTCCGTTATGCCAAGTTTTTATTATAACTTAATTTATAATAAAAACAACCATGTCTCCCCTATTATTATGGAATAAATTTACACAAGAAATTTATTATATAAATTTTTCTTATCATGGAAAAATTAATTCATAATTGATTTTATAAAATAAAATAAACCAATCCATGGTTCATTTTAATTTCCATAAAAAGAATAAATTTCTATAAATTTCTTTATATAAATTTCTTTATATAAAATTTCTTTTATATATAAATTTATTTATATAAATTTGTTTATCCATAATTTTATAAAACAAATTACGCTCGATTTATTTTATAATTTAAACCAAACAATTTGGTTTCCCCTCTTCCTTGTGGCCAGCCAAACCAAAGAGGGTGGGCACCCTCATTGGTCGGCCATACCAAGCCGAAACCCTTACGAATTAAACTCATTTAATTCATCCAATAAGCCTTCAAAAGACTTAGCCATTTTAAGCTTCCGATGCGTCTCTGAAAATTCAGATTCGACTTATCTCCCTTGATTGGAAAATCAAATTTTCAACTCATTTTAAATCCCTCGGATTACTCGTAGTGCGTGTGACTAAATAGGCTTTCGATTTATGTTGGCCGTCTATAATTCATCAATTATAGAACGATCATGAGTGGCACCTAGTAGTACATCATGATCCCTAATTAATCGAAAGATCAACGGTAGACCTCTGAAATTATTCTGAAACCCTTCAGCAGCTCTAATGAATCGTGCCCCATTCCCTTCACCATCTTATACCCACTTGGTTCAGGACACGGTCTATGTGTGTCAGTCCCCACTAGGCTGGCTACGTCACACCTAGCCCAAGTAATGTCTTTCTCGTCCAACGGAATCTAGTTACTCTCATGTTTCTGAGAGATTCATACTCTGAACATGTGATGCTCTGGCCAGAGGCTTCGAGTAACAATCCGACGATAGGCCTTGGGTATACATCTCCTCGCAAGGAGTGGTGAATCCTTTGTAGGCTGTTCAAACATCTTCGGGCACTTCGGCTTATACCTAACCATCCTGGGTCCACACCTCCTTAGAGATGCTTGCTTAAGATGTCAAAGTATAAGTCTCCATGACCAAGATGACTTGAACACCGCAAGTCAAAGGAACATCGCACTTAAGCTGCAGTAAGAACTTCATTGATATATCTATATGTAGATTACCATATGAAGTTTTACAGCTAGTCACTCCAATGAACTAGTTCCCTTAACTAGCATTCATGTTTATCTCCGGACATCCCAATGTCACCAGCCAGTGAGAATCAGCTGATTAGAGAAAACTCATGCTAGTCTCAACAGAATTGATAGTGTCCGTATTTATCAATTCGTCGACTAGGGATAATTTCAATACTTCACAATGGCACATGTAGAGATAATCACTAGTTATGAATTCATCACAAATTCTCTCATGCTGTGAATTGTATTGCGGACATTCAGTAAATGAGTTTAAGATCTCAATCAAATACATGAACATGTATACTCAAATAGTGAATATTCATTTATTAAAGTAAATGATTACAATCATAAGGCGATTGCCTTAGGACACTTCTCTCATATTACTAACAAACTCCCACTTGGCCTAATGCCAATCGCTACGGTATCCAATACCATAGGCTCTAACATAACCCTCAAACTTGCTTTCAGGCAAGGCCTTAGTTAAAGGATCCGCTAAATTCTTTTCAGTGGAAATTTTCTCAATTTGAATATCATTCCTACTTATAATCTCTCTGATCAGATGATTGCGACGAAGCACGTGTTTGGATCGCTGATGAGACCTTGGTTCCTTTGCTTGTGCAATAGCTCCATTGTTGGCGCAATAAACCGGTATTGCTTCATCAATGCAATATATTTCGCTACGGTGTCTTGTTTGTAACTCTTCCAACTTATTGCGCCTCCATTCAAAGTAAATACGTATCCAGACTGAGATTTGGAGTCATCCTTATCTGTCTAGAAACTAGCATCTGTATACCCACGTATTACCATATCTCCTTTTGCATATATTAGGTACACATCCTTAGTTCTTCTTAAGTACTTAAGGATTATCTTAACAACCGCCTAATGATCCATTCCTGGATCAGACTGGTATCTGCTCGTGACGCTCAGAGCATACGATACATCGGGCCTAGTACATAACATAGCATATATGATAGATCCTATAGCGGATGCATAAGGAATCTTATTCATGCAAATCCTCTCGTCTTCTGTGCGCGGACACATAGACTTTGAAAGGTTGATCCCATGCCTGATGGGAAGGTAACCTTTCTTGGATTCCGACATGCTAAACCTTTTAGCACTCGGTCTATATATGTAGACTGCGAAAGACCAAGCAACCGTTTTGATCTATCTCTATAGATTCTAATCCCAAGGATATAGGTTGCTTCTCCCAGGTCTTTCATGGAGAAAGTTTTGGACAACCAAATTTTAACTGACTGTAAGACTGATATATCGTTTCCTATAAATAATATGTCATCGACATATAACACTAGGAATACGACTGCACTCCCACTAACCTTCTTGTACACACAAGGTTCGTCAGGATTTTGTGAGAAATCAAACTCTTTGATTGTCTCATCAAAACGGATGTTCCAGCTCCTGGATGCTTGCTTTAGTCCATATATGGATCGTCGAAGCTTGCATACTTTGGTTTTATCAACCGATGTGAAACCTTCAGATTGTATCATGTATACATCCTCAAGCAGGTTTCCATTAAGGAAAGCTGTTTTCACATCCATTTGCCATATCTCATAATCATAATGAGCTGCTATGGCCAGGAGCATCTGAATGGATTTAAGCATAGCTACTGGCGAATAGGCTTCGTCATAATCAATTCCTTGTTTCTGACGATATCCTTTTGCCACTAGTCTAGCTTTAAAGGTAACAACATTACCTTCCATGACGGTTTTCTTCTTGAAAACCCACTTGCACCCTATGGGCTTAATCCCTTCAGGTGGGTTAACCAAGTCTCATACTTGATTTTCGTACATGGAATCCATTTTCGACTTCATGGCTTCAAGCCATTTGTCCCTTTCTGAACTTTTCAGAACATCTTCATAACTGATAGGTTCGTCATCGCTTATGAGTAACACGTCGTTCGATTCATTTATGAGAAATCCGTATCTCTCTGGAATATTACGTGTCCTATCCGACCTACGAAGAGGTGGTGTTGTTTTAGGTTCAACTGATAGCTCATCATTATGAGTTATTGGTTGTGGGTCTAGACTAGGTGTCTCTGTAATGTCTATTGGACTTTCTTGAACTTCATCAAGTTCAATGCCACTCCCACTGTTTTCTTGTAAAAGAAATTCTTTTTCCAGAAATACAGCATGCCTTGAAACAAACACCTTTTGTTCCAAGGGATGATAGAATTGGTAACCCTATGTTTCCTTAGGGTATCCAATAAATAGACATTTATCAGACTTAGCATCCAATTTGTCTGATACAGTCCGCTTCACATAAGCAGGACAACCCCATATCTTAAGGTGAGTTAAGTGAGGTTTCTTACTATTCCATGTCTCATATGGAGTAGTAGAGACTACCTTGGTCGGGACTCTGTTTAGCAAGTAAACAACTCTCTTAAGTGCATAGCCCCAAATGGATTTTGGAAGAGTTGCATGATTCATCATCGACCTAACCATGTCCATCAAGGTTCGGTTGCGCCTCTCAGATACACCATTATGATGTGGTGTATACGGCGGAGTCCATTGGGACAATATCCCATTGTCCCTAAGATAATCTTGAAACTCTTGACATAAGTATTCACCACCCCGATCGGATCGAAGTATCTTAATACTTTTGCCAAGCTGTTTTTCTACTTCATTTCTGAACTCTTTGAATTTCTCAAAAGCTTCAGATTTGTGTTTCATCAAGAACACATACCCGAATCGTGAGTGATCATCGATAAAGGTAATGAAGTAGCTTTAGCCTCCTTGTGCAAGAGTTGACATTGGTCCACATACATCAGTATGTATTAGACCAAGCAATTCTCCCACTGGATTACCTTTTTCGGAAAAGGATAATTTGGTCATCTTGCCTTTTAAGCATGATTTGCATGTATCAAATGAACCGGGTTCAAATGATTCCAGAATTCCACATCGGTGTAATTTGGTCATGCGTTTCTTACTTACATGGCCAAGACGACAATGCCATGTGTAGGAGTCTATTCGATTATCTATTCGAGCACGTTTGTTGCTTACTTCGATATTGAAAACGTCACCGGATAAATCTAACGTGTAGATACCATTGCACAAAGTTCCAGTCCCATAAAGAATGCCATTTAAAGTTATGTAACAACAATTGTTACTAAAAGTTAAATGATGACCCTTTTCATTCAACCATGAAATAGATACAATGTTCTTTATTAATGAAGGAACAAAATAACAATTATCCAATTCTAAGACATATCCAGTAGGAAGCTTTAGCAAATATGTTCCGATGGCAACAGCAGCAATCTTTGCTCCATTTCCAACTTGCAAATTCGCTTCTCCCTTGACGAGTCTTCTTCTATTCCTTAGCCCTTGTATGTCATTACATATATGTGAGCTACACCCAGTATCAAGTACCCAGGTGTTTGAGGAAATAGAGTGACATTCAATAACGAAGATACCTGAAGAGGATGGGGCATCGGATGCCTTCTTCTTCAAGGACTCAAGATAAACCTTGCAGTTTCTTCGCCAGTGACCCTCCTTGCCACAGTGATGGCAAGTGCCTTTTGGGGTCTTTTCAGTCTTTTTGGCCTTTTTCTTCTTTCCCTTATTCTGTTCTTTGGCCTTCCTCTTAGAACCTTTCTTCGAGGAACCAACTAACAGTACCGTCTTCTGATCCTGCTTCACAGAAGGCTCTACAGTCTTCAGCAGGTTGAGCAACTCAGGAAACTGGTCTGGAGTTGCATCTTCAGGAGGACGGTTAGGAAGTTGTTCTTCAAGGACATAAGCAAGCTTCTCTGCCTTGAGGACTATCCTCAGGTTTCGAAGCCAGTCCATGAAGTTTGGCCCAGTCAGTTTATTGGTGTCCAAAATGGAACGCAAATTCAGAGAAGACATGATCGAGTGATTATCCTAGAAATACAAATTGAGCTTATGTGAGAAGAATGATAAAGAATGCATCAACATACATTAATTAAATCCTATTTATTTTTCGAATTGAATAACCCTTTTTATCAATTCGGGAGATCGTAGGAACATCTCCAAATAGGTTGATATCCAACCATAGATAAGAAAACCTATGGCTGTGCCATCAAGTTATTCTTAGCTATGAAGGTAGGTAATTATACCGATTACATATCACATATATGTAACTATCACTTTATGCTATCAACTAATTGAATGTTTGCATAAATCATTGGGTTGTTAACTCATTAACAAGTATGCAACAATATACATAGCACCCAACTGCACCTCTCTTTACATCGACCTTGGCTGTGGCACAACAAATCGATGCTCCAAGCTTAAGGCTGACCCATTAATCAAGAAATAGTTTAATATGGTTAGAGCTCATTCAACCGTTTAGTCAGGCTTGGATGTGTCCAACAACCAAAACTAAGGATTGACCTCTGACTCCAACTATATTAATCATAAACTAATTCCATGGTTTTGAACATGTTGAGGTTCAAGCCGGGCATGGATGTGTCCATCAACCCAAACGAGAAACAAAACTCCGTTCTAACCATATTAATGGAAGGTGTTGCCTTAATATTTTGTAAGGGGTTTTGGGTCTCATCCTTTCTTTCTAAGCACATTCATGACATATAATTATGTCATGTACTAACGATTTCCTTAATAAAGTATGTATGTGACTTAATTTATCAAGTCTCATTAATTGAATTAGGAACCGGATTTCCTAATTCTAATTTCATACTTTATTCAAGGAATTGTTTTGGGAAACAATTTCCTAAATTGTCATAATCAATTTCGGAAATAATATGTTTAAGACTTTGATTTCTCTAAATCAAATCTTATTAAATTAAGAGACAGATTCCCTTAATTCAACCACATATTATTTTCATGAAAATCTCATTTAAGAAAACTCTATAGGAAACCATTTTCCTAATTAATTTTGGAGACAACAATATGTAAGAGCATCACCTCTTAAATCAAT
>JAGFNQ010005671.1:0-55142 GCA_024364735.1 Boesenbergia rotunda
ACGCAAAATTACCCTTTTACCGGAAAAGGTAATCCAGTGGGAGAGTTGCTTGGTTTAATACATACCGATGTATGTGGACCAATGTCAACTCCAGCGCAAGGAGGCTATAACTACTTCATCACCTTTATCGATGATCACTCACGATTCGGGTACGTGTTCTTGATGAAACACAAATCTGAAGCCTTTGATAAATTCAAAGAGTTCAGAAATGAAGTAGAGAAACAACTTGGCAAAAGTATTAAAATACTTCGATCCGATCGGGGTGGTGAATACTTAAGTCAAGAGTTTCGAGATTATCTAAGGGACAATGGGATATTATCCCAATGGACTCCGCCATATACACCACAGCATAATGTTGTATCTGAGAGGCGCAACCGAACCTTGATGGACATGGTTAGGTCGATGATGAATCATGCAACTCTTCCAAAATCCTTTTGGGGTTATGCACTTAAGACAGCCGTTTATTTATTAAACAGAGTCCCGACCAAGGTAGTCTCTACTACTCCATATGAGATTTGGAATAGTAAGAAACGTCACTTAACTCACCTTAAGATATGGGGTTGTCCTGCTTATGTGAAGCGGGTTGTATCAGACAAATTGGATGCTAAGTCTGATAAATGTCTATTTATTGGATACCCTAAGGAAACGAAGGGTTACCAATTCTATCATCCCTTGGAACAAAAGGTGTTTGAAGGCATGCTGTATTTCTAGAAAAAGAATTTCTTTTACAAGAAAATAGTGGGAGTGACATTGAACTTGATGAAGTTCAAGAAACTCCAATAGACATTACAGAGACACCTAGTCTAGACCCACAACCAATACCTCATAATGATGAGCTATCAGTTGAACCTAAAACTACACCACCTCTTCGTAGATCTGATAGGACACGTAACATTCCAGAGAGATACGGATTTCTCGTAAGTGAATCAAACGACGTGTTGCTCATTGGCGATGACGAACCTATCAGTTATGAAGATGTTCTGAAAAGTTCAGAAAGGGACAAATGGCTTGAAGCCATGAAGTCGGAAATGGATTCCATATACGAAAATCAAGTATGGGACTTGGTTAACCCACCTGAAGGGATTAAACCCATAGGGTGCAAGTGGATTTTCAAGAAGAAAACCGACATGGAAGGTAATGTTGTTACCTTTAAGGCTAGATTAGTGGCAAAAGGATATCGTCAGAAACAAGGAATTGATTATGACGAAACCTATTCGCCAGTAGCTATGCTTAAATCTATTCGGATGCTCCTAGCCATAGCAGCTCATTATGATTATGAGATTTGGCAAATGGATGTGAAAACAGCTTTCCTTAACGGAAACCTGCTTGAGGGCGTATACATGATACAGCCTGAAGGTTTCACATCGGTTGATAAAACCAAGGTATGCAAGCTTCGACGATCCATATATGGACTGAAGCAAGCATCTAGGAGCTGGAACATCCGTTTTGATGAGACAATCAAAAGTTTGATTTCTCACAAAATCCTGACGAACCCTGTGTGTACAAGAAGGTTAGTGGGAGTGCAGTCGTATTCCTAGTATTATATGTCGACGACATCTTACTTATAGGAAACAATATTTCAGTCTTACAGACAGTTAAAATTTGGTTATCCAAAACTTTCTCCATGAAAGACCTGGGAGAAGCAACCTATATCCTTGGGATTAGAATCTATAGAGATAGATCAAAACGGTTGCTCGATCTTTCACAGTCTACATATATAGACCGAGTGCTAAAAAGGTTTAGCATGTCGGAATCCAAGAAAGGTTACCTTCCCATCAGGCATGGGATCAACCTTTCAAAGTCTATGTGTCCGCGCACAGAAGACGAGAGGATTTGCATGAATAAGATTCCCTATGCATCCGCGATAGGATCTATCATGTATGCTATGTTATGTACTAGGCCTGATGTATCGTATGCTTTGAGCGTCACAAGCAGATACCAGTCGGATCCAGGAATGGATCACTGGGCGGCTGTTAAAACAATCCTTAAGTACTTAAGAAGAACTAAGGATGTGTTCCTAATATATGGAGAAGGAGATTTGGTAATACGTGGGTATACAGATGCCAGTTTCCAGACAGATAAGGATGACTCCAAATCGCAGTCTGGATACGTATTTACTTTGAATGGAGGCGCAGTAAGTTGGAAAAGTTCCAAACAAGACACCGTAGCGGATTCCACCACGGAAGCGGAATATATCGCAGCTTCAGAAGCAGCAAAGGAAGCAGTCTGGATCAAGAAGTTTGTCTCCGAACTTGGTGTGGTTCCAACCATTGATGATGCAGTGCCGGTTTACTGCGACAACAATGGAGCTATTGCACAAGCAAAGGAACCAAGGTCTCATCAGCGATCCAAACACGTGCTTCGCCGCTATCATCTGATCAGAGAGATTATAAGTAGGAATGACATACAAATTGAGAGAGTTCCCACTGAAAGGAATATAGCGGATCCTTTAACTAAGGCCTTGCCTCAAAGCAAGTTTGAGGGTCATGTTAGAGCCTGTGGTATTGGATACCGTAGCGATTGGCATTAGGCCAAGTGGGAGTTTGTTAGTGATATGAGAGAAGTGTCCTAAGGCAATCGCCTTATGATTGTACAATATTTATATTAATAAATGATAATTCACTATTTGAGTATACATGCTTGTGTATTTGATTGGGATCTTAAACTCATCTACTGAATGTCCGCAATACAACTCACAGCATAAGAGAATTTGTGATGAGATCACAACTAGTGATTATCTCTAAATGCGCAAATGTGAAGTATTGAAAATATCCCTAGTCGATGAATTGATAAAAACGGACACTATCAATTCTGTTGAGACTAGCATGGGTTATTCTCTAATCAGCTGATTCTCACTGGCTGGTGACATTGGGATGTCCGGAGATAAACATGGATGCTAGTTAAGGGAACTAGTTCATTGGAGTGACTAGCTGTAAGACTTCATATGGGAATCTACATGTAGATATGTCAATGAAGATCTTACTGCGGCTTAAGTGCGATGTTCCTTTGACTTGCGGTGTTCAAGTCATCTTGGTCATAGAGACTTATACTTTGACATCTTAAGCAAGCATCTCCAAGGAGGTGTGGACCCAGGATGATCGGGTATAAGCCGAAGTGCCCGAAGATGTTTGAACATCCTACAAAGGATTCACCACTCCTTGCGAGGAGATGTATACCCAGGCCTATCGTCGGATTGTTACTCAAAGCCTCTGGCCAGAGCATATCATGTTTAGAGTGAGAGTCTCTAAAATACATGAGAGTAATTAGAAATCCAAAGGACGAGTAAGACATTACTTGGGCTAGGCGTGACGTAGTCAGCCTAGTGGGGACTGACACCATTGACCGTGTCCTGAACCAAGTGGGTATAAGGTGGTGAAGGGAATGGGGCACGATTCATTAGAGCTGCTGAAGGGTTTCAGAATAATTTCTTCTGAGGTCAAACCATTGATCTTTCGATTAATTGGGGATCATGATGTACTACTAGGTGCCACTCATGATCGTTCTATAATTTGTTGATTATAGACGGCCAACATAAATCGAAAGCCTATTTAGTCACACGCACTACGAGTAATCCGAGGGATTTAAAATGAGTTGAAAATTGGATTTTCCGATCAAGAGAAATAAGTCGAATCTGAGTTAGTCAGAGGCGCAATGGAAGCTAAAAAAATGGCTAAGTCTTTTGAAGGCTTTTTGGGCGAATTAAATGAGTTTAATTCGCGGCGGTTCGGGTTGGTTTTGGCCGGCCAAAGAGGGTGTTAAACCCTCTTTGGTGGCCGGCCAAATAGAGGAGAATAAACCAATTTAATTGGTTTAATTAATTAAATAAATCTAGTACGATTTATTTTATAAATTATGGATAAATAAATTTGTATAAAGAAATTTATATAAATAAGTTTGTAGAAATTTATTCTTTTTATGGAAGTTAAAATAATCCATGAATTGGGTTTATTTTAATTTTATAAAATCAATTATGAATTGATTTTTTCATAATAAGAAAGTTTATAAATTTCTTATAAAATTTATTCCATAATTTAAAGAGAAGAAGAATTAGTTTTTATTATAAATTAGTTTATAATAAAGACTTGGTTTAAACGGAATTAATTCATAAGAATTTATAGGATAAATTTCTTATGATAAATAATTAGTTTTATTATAAAGTTAGTTATAATAAAATTCATAAGAGAATTTATAGGATAAATCTCTTATGATAACTAATTTGTTTTATTATAAATTGTTTATAATAAGACTAGGCTTAAAAGGAATAAGCAATAAGAAAATTTATAAGATAAATTTCTTATAACTAATTCCGTTAATTCGGTTTAGAGGGAGACATAGCAAAGGAGTTGCTACTATATAAAGGAACCAAAGGCTAGCCCTTAATTCCAATTGATACAATTAAGAGATTAATTATTCTCTCCCTCTCTCTCTCTCTCTCTCCTCCTCTTCTCCTTCCCATTAGGGCCGGCGCCCTTCCTCTTGCTTAGGGCCGGCGCCTCCCTCTCACACCCTAGGGTCGGCGCATCCTAGGGTTGCCGTGAGCTATACGAAGAAGAAGAACCACAACAAGAAGAAGAAGAAGCGGATAGCGACTCCTCTCCTCTCGGAATTCGATTCCGTTACTTCTTGTTGGTTAGTTTTCCTAATTTTTCTCTTAACCTTCTAGTTGTGCCTTCCGAGAATCTAGTAGTTCTCGTCGGCACAAAACTCGTGACTTTGCGAAGTCATCCCGAAGAGAACTCGGCGTGGACGCGAATAGAGGCGAAGCTTCCAAGGGACGCTACGGTTGGATCTCGTCCCTTTCTTCAAGTTACGCGAGGTATAAAAGTAAATTAGTTTACTTTTCCGCAAACTTTTATTTCATGATTATGTCGATACACTATAAGGTTGCATGCTAGATACGAAGTTAAAATAATTTAGGAAATTATTTTATGCAAACTCTTCCGCTGCACGTAAAAATTTTAAATTTTACGAACTCGTATCCTTGTCGACATGCACCCGGTCCCAACAGGTAGGATTACCTGTTTTGGCCAAGCTGGAGCTGGAGGAACCTTTGTATGCGTAGCTGAGGTGATTAGCATGGTGTTGATTGTTAGATCGTGACCGTCAAGCTAGAGGGGGGCTGAATAACTTCTCTCGTTCTTCTCCCTACAACGTTAGCAAGCGCAAGCGGAATAACAAATGAACAAACTAAAAACAATGCTAACGCCAACCTTTACGTGGTTTGGAGATGACGCTCCTACTCCACGGCTGCCCATAGGGTGGACGATCCCTTGATCCTTCGGTGGATCACTCCCCGGATGCCCTCCGGCTAACTTGTGTAGCTCCTTGTGGGTGGAGAAACCTCGCCACAAACCAAACTTCACCTCTGAGCTCTTAGACTACTATTTGGCATTTAACCAAAGCTAAATTCATCATGTTTCTCAGCCAAAATCGAGCCCCTTTAAATAGTGCTCAAGGTTGAGAACCTCGCTATCAGTCGGCTGCCCCCAGGCCAGTCCACTAATCCCACTCAAATTCGACCGTTGCAAGCCCAACGTTCGAATTCTCAACCACTACCAGTCGACTGCCCCCACAGCAGTCGACGGGGCAGTCGACTGATATTTCTGTGGTGTTTCTCAATCGACTACCAAACCACCAGCCGACTGCCCCACCTAGGTTTTCCTTCCCGAGTACAATTCTCTCAGCACTCGACCCCTAGGATTTCCCGAGTATATTTCCCTCAGCACTCGAACCCTCACAACTCAGCTGACTTTTCACCAGCAGTCTCAATCTGTTGCCTTCACGCCCTCTTCGACTTTGGCCCTCATCCCTCAGATGCGCACGTAAGCCTACGGCTTACCTCCATGTCATCCTTCACTTATTCCTCGAAGTCCGCGTCCCTCGGCTCATCGTCTCTGCTATCCATAGTCCCTCGGATGTGCACACAAGCCCACGACTTGCCTCCATGCCACCCTTCACCATACCCGAAGCCGTCCAGCTAAGTCCATGTGTATCCTGCATGACCTGCACACTCAAATACACATATCAAAACACAAGGGTAAACCTAACATAAACCCTTTGCCCAAACATCAAAATACATGGTCACTCCGGACCATAGATTGCCCCAACAATCTCCCCCTTTTTGATGTTTAGAAATATGTTTAAGTTAGGGAAAACAAATATAATACAACCATGCATGGATCCTATCACAAGGCATCCCCACACCTTGTTGGATCAAAGAAAACGATAGAGGGGGGCGTGAATATTGTTATAAAATTTTTCAAAGTAGAAGAGTAAATGCGCAACGGAAAATGACAAAATACACAAGAACATAAGTCGTTTTTTACTTGGTTCGGAGTCGCGGTCGGCTCCTACTCCAAGGCCCACGGTCCTTGACCGTTTACTTTGGGCAATTCTATATTCGATAAAGTTTTTACATGATGACAGTATAGATATAGAATTGGAAATTTAAATCACAACACTTTCGTAAATTGAAATTTTACTGACGCCTGAGGTGGATCAAATTCCAGAGCAGAGGGTCATCATCAGCACTGGAATCTCGAAATCAAACTTTGCCGGGGCGCAGCGCTTGAGCGAAAGTGTCTGGATAGTTGAGAGCAGTTGATATCGAAGCCTTGGGGGTGCACCCCCTTTTATAGTGCTCATACGGGCGCCTGAGTCGATGGGGGCACCTAACACGTGGCCTTCCCTACGCGAACCCTTATTCGCAGGCTCGGTCAGCGCTTATCCATCTCCTCTTGGGCGCCTGAGATGATGGGGGTGCTCGTGACCTCACGGGCGCCTGAACTGGCTTAGTCCAGAGGCTTCGCAGCTGTGTTTTGGATTTTGCCTTCGCACTGGGGTGCCCGTATCCATACGGGCGCCTGAGTCCATCCGGGCGCCTGAGCCCATCTGGGCGCCTAAGCCTAGTGAGGCACCTCACTTGCATATGACCAGTCCTTCGATCCTGCAACTCAGGTTAGTTCCAAACAAACAAATGTGTTAACCATTAGTTACAGCCGTAGCTGTCTTGGTTCTGACTTCGGGTCCCCCAAATGGAACCCTAGGTCGAACCGACGCCTACTGTTCCCTCGACGGGGAACGCGTCCTCACCTACTCCTCTAAGGAGAATTTACCTTTTTGCCAACCGGCTCCTCCGGTTGGGCTTTTGCCCAGCTTTACTCACTAGGTCTTCGTGCCCAGTCCGCGACCAGGACTTAGTGCCCAATTCCTCGAACCAGGTCTTCGGTGTCCAGCCCTCAGCCAGGTCTTAGTGTCCAACCTTATGTCAGGACTTAGTTGCCCAGCCCGCGGCCAGGACTTAGTGCCCAATTCATAGAACCAGGACTTAGTGCCTAGTGTACCTAGGATTTTTCCTGCACAACTTGAGTAACATCGTTAGATCACCAATAATACTTAACTTTGAACCCTTTGCCAATATCAAAACAAGGTTCGATATGGTGCTTCTGGCACCAACAATCTCCTCCTTTTTGATTTATGGCAACACAATTCAAAGTTAAGTAAAAACTTATAACAGTTAAGAAAAGAAGGTAAAAATCAATGAAGTATAGCAGTTATGAACAAAAGAAATATAGTAGTTATGAACAGAAGAAATGTAGATTTGAAAAGAAAATCCTTTATTTCTCATACTCCCCCTAAACCCTGAATGCTTGTGTTATAAAACACTTAACATTGACCTTTCCTTCCCCTTTGACATATATCAAAAAAATATTCATGGGTGAACAAAATATCTAACAGGGATTTTTGAGTTTTTCCAATGATATGCAGTGTTTGTAAAACTTCTAAGTGCTTCATGTTTTTGACAAAGTATTTTTTTCTTTCAAAAATAGAGTAAAAGCATTTGCACCAAAGAAAACTTTTTACACTTAGACAATTTTCCATTTTTGAAAAGTTTTGCAGGCCTAAATTTTGTTAAAAAACTTTTACGTACAAGGCTTTGCAAAAAAATTTACTTAGACAAAATTTTGAAGCTAAATTTCCCAAAAAAAAGTTCAACTTTGAGAATTGGGAAAAAATTTATTTACCAAAAACATTTTTTGCACACTTAGAATAATTTGCTAGGAAACACTTTGTGCATTTTGAAAAACAAAATCTTTAAGACATTTCTAGACAAGTTTTTCACCAAAAAAACTTCACTTAGAAACTTTTGCCAAAATTTTCAAAAAAATTTTTCTCAGACAAATTTTGTTTACTTAGAAAAAAACATGCACTTAAAAAATTTTGAAACATTTAGAAATACTTAAAAAATTTTTGATTTACTTTTTGAAAAAGAGATAAAAACTTAAATATTAAAAAAAATTTCCTTTCTCTCTTTCTTTCTCTCCCCCTTAATGTGAAACTCTTCTCCTTATGTTTTAAACCATTTCCAATTGCAAAACTGAAACATTGCATAAAGCTCCCCAAACGTTCATTGCTTTTGAAGAAAATAATTCTAAGTTCAGTTTTGAAAATGTATTTTGAAAAACTTCTGAGTATCACAAAGAAAATTCTTAGTTAAGAGCAATTCAAAATTTTCAATAAAGTTTCTTTGAAAAAGGGAAGAAATTTAAGAAAAAATTTTAATTTTTTTTTCAGTTTACTTTTTCGGCATTCCCCCTTAAAAATACTCTTTTTGAAAAATATATTTTGAAAAAGGTTTAAGGAAAAAAATTGTGTATCAGAGTCTATTAGTTTTGCAAAATCATAAATCAATTTTGAAAAAGTTTTTTTTTTAATATCAAGTGTTACTTAGAAACATAAATGATAGGGAACAAGTAACACATTATTAAATTATTAAGCAATGATTAATGCTAAAGAACAGTTTGTTAAACCAAGTTGACATTTCTATTAAGTCCAAGCTTGATATGCAAAACTTAAAGCATTTAATCAATAAGTCTATGTTCAGAACTATATTTGATTCTAGGTATGATTTAAGTCTTATTTCAAAACTTTTAGCCACTTATTTTTAATCCCCAAGATAAAGAAAAATAGAAATTTCTTAGGTAAAAATTTGAAAGAATAAAGCCTAAGTAGAAAGATTTTGAAAGAGTTTTTTTTTCAAGGAGTATTTTTGAAAATGTTTACACTTAAATAGCAAGTTTCCCTTTAAAAAATATATCCTTTTTCAAAAAAAATATTTTAAGGAATAAAATTTGAAAATCTAAGTAGCTGAGAAGGAAAATATGAAGTACTTTATAGATTGGAATTTTCCTAAATCTGACACAATTCTAGGAACTTTGTTGACTACAAGAAAATTTCCTATGTGTCTTTGAGATTTTCTAATCATAATAAAGCATTTTGAAAATGTATTTAAATTTTCAAATATAATAAATTTCTTGTTTGGATTCCTCCCTAATCTTACGCAATCCTAGGAATCCTTATTAACTACAAGGAAAAGATCCCTATGTGTCTTGGAGATTTTTCCAAACTCAGGTACTTTTTCAAAGGTGCTCAGAGATGTAAAAAAAATATTTTGGAAAATGAGAATATTGTATTTTCAAAATGTTTTTGAAATGATAATGTTATTTTGAAAATATAGTATCTTTGAGACTTCTAATACTTCTTTTAATTTGAACTCCCCTTAAACCTGACACAGTCCTAGGAAGCTTGTTGACCACAAGTTGATCTTTCTCTGAGTCTTAGGGTTTGATTCAAATAGAAAGAACTTCAACAAAAAATGCTATGTTTAAAAATACTTCTTTTAATTTGAACTCCCCCTAAACCTGATACAATCCTAGGAAGCTTGTTAACCACAAGTTGATCTTCCTCTGACTCTTAGGGTTTGGTTCAAATAGAAAGAATTTCCAATAAAAAATTGCTAAGTTTAAAAAACTTTTGAAGACTATTTCGTTTTAATGATTTGAAAAGCCAATTCTTCATTTTCTCCCTCCTTTTGAAAATGGTAAAGAATTGCAACAGGGAGATTCTATGTTTAAAATGATTATGAACAATACCAGAGGAGATACAAGTACAGGAAAATTTTTGAAAAATACTTAAGTTAAATATATATATATATATATATATATATATATATATATATCAAAAGTCTGGACTGTAGACATTTTTCTAAGTGAAAATGAAAAAGAATTCTAAGTAAACCCTAAGCTGACTTTTTGCAAGACTTATTTTTCCAAAAAAAATTGATTTTCGAAAGGAATTTCTTTGTATAGAAATGTTTTGTTAGAATTTGGTGGCCCGAATTTTGTTTAATCTGTTAATATTTATTAGATATTTTCTTATTAATATATTAATTAACAGATTCTTTATAAATCTGTTAATTAACAGTTTTGTTATTAATTTTTTATTTGACTAAGTATTCTAAGGTCCCTATAAATTGTGTATCTCATAGACAAGTTGAATCAATCAATCAAGAAAGTTATTTGGTTATCTCTTCTTTCTTTTCTCTACCTCTCTTTTTCTCTACATCTCTTTACTTTATTATGATATAAGAGTTGCCGACTTTGTATTCCGTCGTTCTTAGTGATTTTTCCTCCTCTGCCCGTGGTTTTTTCTTGTCAAGGGTTTTCCACGTAAATCTGGTGTGTTCTCTATTATTCTTGTTGTCGTTTTTCCATTCTAATCTCGTAACAAGTGGTATCAGAGCAAGGTTGGTTTTGAGGATTTCAAACGGGATTAATGACAACGGTAAGCATAAAGTATGATATTCCGCTTTAGGATCGCAACACCAGATTTACGCTGTGGCAGGTTAAGATGCGAGCAGTGCTAGCGCATATGGACTTGGACGACGCACTGTTCAGGATAGACAACATGCCCTCGACATGGACAAATGAGGAAAAGGAACGTAAGAATCGAAAAGCTCTATCTCAGATCTACCTTCACCTATCGAATGAGATTTTACAGGATGTTTTGAAGGAGAAATCCGCTGCTGCACTATGGCTAAAACTGGAGCAGTTGTGCATGAGAAAAAGTCTTACGAGCAAACTGGGTCTGAAACAACGTTTGTATTCTCATTGCATGGCAGAAGGTACGTCGTTAAGAGATCACTTGACCGTGTTTAAGGAAATTGTCTCTAACTTAGAGGCTTTGGAGGTCAAATATGACGATGAAGATTTAGCATTAATCTTACTGTATTCTTTACCCTCGTCATATATGGCTTTTAGAGATACTATTTTATATAGTCATGATACTCTTACTTTGAATGAAGTTTATGATTCATTGTTCTCAAAAGAGAAAATGAAACAGCTTGTCGAAGGATCTGAGGCTCAGGGTGAGGGTCTTATTATTCAAGGAAGGACTCAGGAGAAAGACTCTGATGGTAATATCAGGGGCATAAATAGCAATAAGATCTGTAATTATTGCAAGAAGAAGGGACACATCAAATCTGAATGTTATAAGCTGCAGAATAAAAATAAAAGGGCAGGTGAAAATTCGAGGGAAAAATAATTAGAGAAGTCTGGTGAGGCTGATGTTGTCGAAAATTACAGTGATGGTGAACTTCTCGTTGCCTCTGATGCTGATTTGAAGCAGAGTGAGGAATGAATTCTTGATTCTGGTTGTACGTTTCATATATGTCCCAATCGGGACTGGTTTTCAACATATGAAACGGTTTCGAGTTGTGCCGTTTTGATGGGCAATAATACATCTTGCAGAATTACTGGTATTGGTACGGTCAGAATTAAGATGTTTGATGGTGCCATTCGGACACTTGGTAATGTGAGGCACGTTCCTGATTTGAAGAGAAATATGATCTCTTTGAGTATTCTTGATTCTAAAGGATACAAGTACACTGGTGAAGGTGGAGTTGTGAAGGTTAGTAAAGGGTCTCTTGTTGTGATGAAGGGACTAAATAAAACCACCAATTTATATGTTCTGCAGGGATCCACAGTAATAGGTGATGTTGCCGTCACAAGGTGATATTGATAAAAGTAGATCACTTACGGGAAGTTTATAAGAAAGCTATTTGGTTAAAAAGACTCTTCAGTGAGCTTAGCGAAGACTTGCAGATTACTACAGTCTTTTGTGATAGTCAGAGTGTCATTTTCCTCACGAAGGATCAGATGCTTCATGAGAGGACAAAGCACATTGATGTGAGGCACTTCCTATAGTTAAGTTTAAGCATTACTTGGACTTGGTTGATGCTAGATGCTGAGATTTGCCTGTGGGGCTTTTGTGGAAAAGGTGGAGAATGTTTTTTTTAAAGATTTGTGGAATTCGCGTCAAGGTGGAGATTGTTAGAATTTGGTGACCCGAATTCTGTTTAATCCGTTAATATTTATTAGATATTTTCTTATTAATATATTAATTAATATATTCTTTATAAATATGTTAATTAACAGTTTTGTTATTAATTTTTTATTTGACTAAGTATTCTAAGGTCCCTATAAATTGTGTATCTCATAGACAAGTTGAATCAATCAATCAAGAAAGTTATTTGGTTATCTCTTCTTTCTTTTCTCTACCTCTCTTTTTCTCTACTTCACTTTACTTTATTATGATATAAGAGTTGCCGACTTTGTATTTCGTCGTTCTTAGTGATTTTTCCTCCTCTGCCTGTGGTTTTTTCCTGTCAAGGGGGTTTCACGTAAATATGGTGTATTCTCTATTATTCTTGTTGCCATTTTTCCGTTCTAATCTCGTAACATGTTTGCAAAAATTAAGTAATTCTTAGGTAGATGAGCAAAAGAAACCTAAGGTGAGCAATTTTAAGTACAATGATTTGAAACACTAAATCTTAGTTTAAGAAGTTAAAATGATTTTTGAGGATTTTGAAATTAATTAGAAATTTAACTTTGAATTTTAAAATTGTTAAGTTGAATTTTGAAAATAATTATGTTAAATTTTGAGAATAATTAAATTGAATTTTGAGAATAATTAAGTTGAATTTAATTTGTTTTGTAAGGTTGATTGGGTTGGACTAGGCTTTTAAGTTCTAAGCATCTCACCCATTTCTAAGTGACAAGACAAGGTATCCTTATCTGTTTTGTGAGATGCGTTAAATTTTATCTTTGAATTTAAATTAAAAGCTATGATTTGATTGAAGCTTGTGTTAGATTCAAGTTTAACAAATGACAATTTGAAAGTAAGTTTCGATAATTGGCTTCCAGGTCTTGGCGAGGCACAGAGGCCTTCTTTGGCCGTAGCCTTATTGGATCAACAACCCTTTCCTAGACAAAGCCTTTTAAAGAAAATTTATTTTCGAATTACTTTTTGAGAAACTTTGGTCTAACTAGCTTAGGATTCGGAGAGGTAGCATCGGCTAGTTCCACCAGACTAAAAAGACCAAATAGGATACTCCTTACCCTACCTGACTCCTTAGACAGGCTTCCCTAACGTACTATCATCAAACCTTGTCCTAATACTAGGTTGTTCAAGTATAAATCAGGTCAGGTCCTTATCTAACCGTTTCTAGTCCTATGAATAACAAAAAAAATCTTTAAGTAAAATCACAATGAGGGGAAATTTCTGGATTTTCTAAGTTAGCAAGATTAATTAGATTTTCTAATATTTCAATTTTAATTTTCAAAGTCTCATTTTCGTGTCTTAATTTTCTGAAGTTTGAATTAATTAATTTGCATGAATTAATTATGTTATTTAAGCATGCATCCATATTTAAGCTTGACCAAGAGTGATTAAATAAACTATCAGCATTCATTGTAAAGCGTGGATTTTCATATAAATTAAAGTTACCCATCTTGGTAGGTTGTCCTGGTTATTTGGCTCTTCTATGTGTGCATTCATCTTTGTAATACCCAAACTCCTGGCACTTGAAGCATTGGATGCGACTTTTGTCTTTTCGTGCTCTTGGAACTGGTTCCTTTGTCGCCATCGGTGGTGCCGTTCGTATCTTACGAGTAGGACATTTACTTTTGTAGTGCCCTCTCTCCCTGCATGTGTAACAAATTACATGATTTTTAAAATTTGAATTTACAATTTTACCTTTTGATTCCTTATTGGGAATCTCCCCCTTGATTCTTGCCGCCTCGGATCTAGACTCATCTTTTGATTCTAGTTTGGATTCAGCTTCAGATTTGGGTTCAGACTCTGACTCGGCGGTTTATGCTTGGACCGAGAGTGCAAGATAACTTACCTGATCTTCTTCTTCATCTGAGATCTCTTGATGAAGGTTAATCAGTTTTTCCCAAATTTCTCTAGCACATCTGAATGGACCTACTAGTTCAAGTTGCTCCTTGGTTAGGCCACATTATAGGATTGCAATTGCCCTTGCATTGGTCTCAATTTGGTTGAGAGTTTGTTCATCCAGTCTGTCCCACTCGATTGATAACTCATTCTCTACGGGAAGAGAGAATCCCGTTTGGATGATCATCCATATGTTTATGTGGGCCTTCAGATGAGACTCCATTTGATTTCTCCTAGAATTAAAATTTTCGCCAGAGAAGAGCGGTGGACGGGCGTTGATCCATTTTTGGTTGGCTATTTAGATTAAACCTCGTACACAAAAGAAATAACAAAAATGTACCAAGACTTGGTCTTGGATTAGTAGTGCGGGAAAAAAAACTCAAGAGGTGCTACATGAATTTTGAGGTAAAATAATAATAAAAAATTTATGACAAAATTTTTGAAAATGTTGGCTTTGTTAATTCTGATTAATGATGAAAAAAATAAGAGTTCAATGTTGGGAAAAATCTACTCGAATTAAGGTAGCACGAATTTCGAGAAAAAAAATACTAAAATAATAATAATAAATTTTATGACAAATTTTTGAAAATTGATCGTTATATCAATTTTGACTTATGGTGAAAAAATAAAAATTCAAAATTGAAAAAGGCGTAAGAATATTTTAAACCCACTCACAAATATTATTTATTTGAAATAAAAAGTGATCGAGTGGTGTTGCACCAACCTCGATTAACGAGAAAGATAAAAAATTAAAATAATTTCAAAAATCCGAAAAAAATTCTCAAATTAGTGGTTGCACCAAATTTGAGCCACCCGCTCTGATACCACTTGTTGGATCGAAGAAAACGATAGAGGGGGGGGGTGAATATCGTTATAAAATTTTTCGGAGTAGAAGTATAAATGCACAGCGGAAAATGACAAAATACACAAGAACACAAGTCGTTTTTTACTTGGTTCTGAGTCGCGGTCGGCTCCTACTCCAAGGCTCATGGTCCTTGACCATTTACTTTAGGCAATTCTATATTCGATAAAGTTTTTACACGATGACAGTACAGATATAGAATTGGAAATTTAAATCACAACACTTTCGTAAATTGAAATTTTATCGACGCCCAAGGTGGATCAAATTCCGGAGCAGAGGGTCATCATCGGCGCTGGAATCTCAAAATCGAACTTTGCCGGGGCGCAGCGCTTGAGCGAAAGTGTCTGGAGAGTTGAGAGGAGTTGATATCGAAGCCTTGGGGGTGCACCCCCATTTATAGTGCTCATACGGGCGCCTGAGTCGATGGGGGCGCCTAACACGTGGCCTTCCCTGCGCGAACCCTTATCCGCAGGCTCGGTCAGCGCTTATCCATCTCCTCTTGGGTGCCTGAACTGATGGGGGCGCCCGTGACCTCACGGGCGCATGAACTGACTTAGTCCAGAGGCTTCGCAGCTGTGTTTTGGATTTTGCCTTCGCACTGGGGCGCCCGTATCCATTCGGGCGCCTGAGTCCATCCGGGCGCCTAGGCCCAGTGAGGCACCTCACTTGCAGACGACCAGTTCTTCGATCCTGCAACTCAGGTTAGTTCCAAACAAACAAATGTGTTAACCATTAGTTACAGTCGTAGCTGTCTTGGTTCTAACTTCGGGTCTCCCAAATGGAACCCTAGGTCGAACCGACGCCTACTGTTCCCTCGACGAGGAATGCGTCCTCACCTTCTCCTCTCAGGAGAATTTTCCTTTTTGCCAACCGACTCCTCCGGTTGGGTTTTTTCCCAGCTTTACTCACTAGGTCTTCGTGCCAGTCCGCGACCAGGACTTAGTGTCCAATTCCTCGAACCAGGTCTTCGGTGCCCAACCCTCGGTCAGGTCTTAGTGCCCAACCTTACGTCAAGACTTAGCTGCCCAGCCCACCGCCAAGACTTAGTGTCCAATTTATAGAACCAGGACTTAGTGCCTAGTGTACCTAGGACTTTTCCTGCACAACTTGAGTAACATCGTTAGATCACCAATAATACTTAACTTTGAAGCCTTTGCCAATATCAAAACAAGGTTCGATATGGTGCTTCCGGCACGAACACACCTAACCTCCCAAAACTTAGGACTTTTACCAAAAACGGACTTTTTAAAACCTCTCCAAGGCTCCTCCTACATTGGACTTATAAAGGCTTTTTAAGAACCTCTCCAAGGTTCCCCATACGCCACCAAATGAGCAACAATACTCCCCCTTTACCTAGGCTCCCCCTAGACCTAGGATTTCTTGCAAAGGTATGTTTGATTTCCTACTTAAACCCAACACTTCCCCCCCTTTGCCATACATCAAAAAGACTCCAACAATTTCCCCCTTATTGGATCTTTTAACCCTGAATGATTATAAACATAGTGTACTAACCCCTCATAAGGTTCCACACTTGTTTCATATCATTTGGACACCTTCCAATAGCCGAAACTCATTTTTCAGCCTTTACCAGTCGACTGGGACAGTTACCAGTCGACTGACACTCTGAAAATCCAATTTTCAACATTCTGAACCCAATTTTAGCAATGCACTAGAAATTCCACAGATCTCCAAAAAATTCCAAATTTTGTGGAGTGATTTTTGATACCCATACCTACTTGGGAAAAATACACTCAAAAATGTATCTACCACTATTCCCAAGATTGACACAAAATCCAAAACTACCTAAATAGTTCAATTAAATTTTGACCTAAAGTCCTAGTTTTGGTCTTCCCTTGATGTCACTGCCCATATCAACCCACAATACATCCCTAGCATTGATTTACATGACATTTATACATCAAACACCAACTCTCATGATTTATGACCCCAATGTCATATTTTCATGCATGAAACTCAAACCCATTATGCCAAATCCCAAAGAATTGAGACTCAAGTCCGCCTCCAACTCTTTTGGCACACTCCATGCTCTATTTAGACCTCCGAGAGACACCTCCCGAGATTCATTTACCATGGATCCCACAAACTCCTAGAGCTCCCTCTTGAGCTCTTAGCCTTAGCTACCTCCCTAGGTGACTCAACAACCACAAGGTCACACCGGTGTACCTCCGGTGACTTTTGACTTACAAACTTAACTTTCTTAACTTTGGACCCCTTGTCCTTAGTTAAGACCTTCTTTTTGCTTTTAAATGACACCCCCTTGTCATTTTTGGACTTCCCCTCCTTGCCATAATTATATGCTACCCTAGCATATTTCTTTTCATTGGCATTGGAGACCTTAGATCGGTATCCCAACCCCGATCTATCATTGTTGGATTTTAGACCACCCAACACCATATCTAAACCCTTAGATTTAATAGTGAATCTACCTAGGGTTTTCTCTAACCTATCAAGTTTTTCCCTCAATGCTTGATTTTCCCTTTCTAGGTTCTCAAACCTAGATCAACATATCCTCCTTGGACATTCCTAGACCTACCCACCTTCCTAGGCATATATTTCCCCTTCTTGGGATTTATGCCTTTATCTTTAGGTCCAAAGGTCTTCAATTTAGCATGATGCATGATTTTCCTAGGATTTTGATCTACACTATTGACCCTACTCCTATCATGATATTTAAAATCAAAATTATGCATGGATAATTGACCTCATTTCTAACATGCATGGATGAGTTTAAATGTGAATTACATTTAAACTTAAAGTTAGGGATTACCTCCCTTACCCTTGTAGCTCCCCCTTGATGTGAGCTTCTCTTCTTTTTCTTTGTCTTCTTGTACCATTGAGTCTATTTCCTTTGGCTCTTTCACTAGTTGAGCTTGTGTAGAGTTCTCATGAAATTCTCCCATCTTTTTCCATAACTCAAGCATTTCTATACTTACCTACACCACTCAAAATATTATTAGGCAAAATATCAATTAATATACTAATTACCTTCTCATTTGTCTTAGATTAGGCTTGTTGCTCCTTGGTCCAATATCTAGGTCGAAGCTTTTTCCCATTCTTATCTCTTGAAATTTCAAATGGTTCTTCTAGCATCACCATGCACTCCCAATCCATTCCAAACCAAGTCTTCATTCTTGCCCTTCAATAGTCAAAATCTTCAGAATCATAAGGAGGTGGAGTGTTGATGTCATCACCCAACTTGTCTTCCATCATTATTTCCTCTAGCACCTTTGCTCTCCCGGTGATATTCTGTAGATGAGCGACCCCGCTCTGATACCACTTGTTAGATCGTGACCGTCAAGCTAGAGGGGGGGTGAATAACTTCTCTCGTTCTTCTCCCTACAACGTTAGCAAGCGCAAGCGGAATAACAAATGAACAAACTAAAAGAAATGATAACGCCAACCTTTACGTGGTTCAGAGATGACGCTCCTACTCCATGGCTGTCCGTAAGGTGGACGATCCCTTGATCCTTCAGTGGATCACTCCCCGGATGCCCTCTGGCTAACTCGTGTAGCTCCTTGTGGGTGGAGAAACCTCGCCACAAACCAAACTTCACCTCTGAGCTCTTAGACTACTATTTGGCCTTTAACCAAAGCCAAATTCGTCAAGTTTCTCAGCCAAAATCGAGCCCCTTTAAATAGTGCTCAAGGCTGAGAACCTCGCTATCAGTCGAATGCCCCAGGCCAGTGGACTGATCTCACTCAAATTCGACCGTTGCAAGCCCAATGTTCGAATTCCCAGCCACTACCAGTCGACTGCCCCCACAACAGTCGACTGATATTTCTGTGGTGTTTCTCAGTCGACTACCAAACCACCAGTCAATTGCCCCACCTAGGATTTCCTTCCCGAGTGCAATTCTCTCAACACTCGACCCCTAGGATTTCCTGAGTACATTTCCCTCAGCACTCGAACCCTCACAACTCAGCTGACTTTTGACCAGTAGGCTCGATCTGTTGCCTTCACTCCCTCTTCAACTTTGGCCCTGGTCCCTCAAATGCGCACGCAAGCCCATGGCTTGCCTCCATACCATCCTTCACGCATGCCTCGAAGTCTGCATTCCTCGGCTCATCGTCCCTGCTATCCGTGATGTCGGTGTAAGTTGCATCAATGATCTTCTCCTCTAAGTGTTTTAATGGTTGACAATACACTTAAGTCAGTGATACATTGAATAGACAAAGGGGAGCAAAGGAGGAGTAACCTAAGTGGAAGAAAAGTCGTAGTTAACCTAGGCACTAAGACCTGCTCGGAAGGTGGGCACTAAGTCCTGATCGAGGATTGGGCACTAAGTCCTGGCAAAGGGCAGGGCACCGAAGACCTGCTCGGAAGGTGGGCACTAAGTCCTGGTCGAGGACTGGGCAAGAAGACCTGGCCGAGGGTTGGGCACCGAAGTCCTGGTTCGGGGAATTGTGCATGAAGACCTAACCGAGGATTGGGCGCCGAAGTCCTGGACTTAGGGTTTGGGCATGAAGTCTTGGTCTGAGGGATTGAGCAACTTAGCTGAGCGATGACTAAGGACAGAAGTAGAGACGGGTCGGGGTTCAGACGTCTCGAGGTCCGGGAGTATCGGAGGCTAAGCAACAGTCCACCCGAAGGACTGGGTGGCAACCGTCTCCTGAAAGGAGTAGGTGAAAGGCGCGTTCTCGGGGGTGGGAACTTGCATCGATTTGACCTAGGGTTTCGTGGAAATCCGAAGTCCGAACCAAGTCCTTAAGACTAATATTGTATGTATATGTGCTTTGTGTTTGTGTATCTTGCAGGTATCAAGAACCGGAGACAAAGCAGGTGGAAGGCTGGAAAGCAACCAACCCAGGCACCCCCACTGATGGGGGCGCCCAGATCAAAGCCTAAAACCCAGTGTTGGGTTGAAAGGCATGAAGCCAGGCACCCAGCATGATGGGGGCGCCCAAGCCAAATAGAAAAATGGCAGGTTCGTGTGGTAAGCAGAATAGGCTTCCATTCGAGCGCCCGGGACGATACGAGCGCCCAAGTTGAAAGTTGTTTTGCTGTTTTGAGGTCGAAACACAGGATAAGCCTTCACTCAGGCACCCGGGAGGTCCCAGACACCCTGGTCAGAAGTTTTATCAGCCGTGCCGAGGTTGGCACGAGGATAAGGTTTGACCGAGTTTATAGGGGTGCCCCCAGCGTATCAAGCGCTCGTATGAAGCCTATATAAGGGGCTTCGACCCCTCTGCTTCAAACACAACTACTGTGAGTGATTCTGATCATTCTGACCGACGACAATGCACTAGAGATGAGTCTCTACGACCGGGAGGCTCCAGGAGGAAGTGCGCGGCACTTCGGAGGTCCAGATCGGCCGAGCTTCAGACTTTGTTTTGTTCGGTTTGCTGTTATTTAATTCTGTACTTAATTTTCAATATTCTTGCTTGTAATTATCAACTGTAAGACGGGTTTTCTCCGCCTCTGGAAATTCTGAAAAGGAGACTAATAGTGGACTCACGCCGAGTACATAGGCCTTGGACGTACTAACCCAGGGGGGTCGAGAACCAAGTAAATAAATCCCACGTGTCTGTCTTGCTTTTAATTTTCTGTATTTAGTTTCCGCTGCACTAACGCTCTGAATATAGTTCGAAAGTTTTACGAAGATTTCTGCGAGAATTTTCACGGTCGATATTCACCCCCCCTCTATCGACAACACCGGTCCTACACATGGTCCCTCAGATGCGCACACAAGCCCACGGCTTGCCTCCATGCCACCCTTCACCGTACCCGAAGTCGTCCAGCTAAGTTCATGTGTATCCTGCACGACTTGCACACTCAAATACACATATCAAAACACAAGGGTAAACCTAACTTAACCCCTTTGCCCAAATATCAAAACACATGGTCACTCCAGACCATAGATTGACGAAACATTGATGAGACGAGGGGAGGCCACATAGCAACTGGTGTACTTTTTTGTACATCTACTAAAGGGTGTCGAGTGTCGATACACTACACTCGAGAAGTTGGCCTATGTGTTGATATTAGCTGCCCAGCGTATTCGACCGTATTTCTTGACACACCTGATCATTGTCTTGACCAATAGTAGCCTGGGTCGAGTGTTAACAATTCCGAAGGCCTCATGGCGATTGATTAAATGGACGACGGAGCTAAGCGAATATGACATACAGTATCAGACTCGCTCAGCCATTAAGGCACAGGCCTTGGCCGATTTCCTTAACGAGTTGCGCTTAAAGGAGACGGAAGATTTTTGACGAATTTATGTAGATGGGTCGTCGGCTCAGCAAGGAAGTGGAATCGACATTCTAATGATCTCACCTAAGGAGGAACAACTTCATTTATCTGTGAGACTAGAGTACCGAGCCAATAATAATGAAGCGGAATATGAGACTCTCATCGCTGGATTGCAAGCAGCTAGGCATGTGGGATCGACTCGGTTAATTTTGTACTCAGATTCACAGCTAGCCACTCAGCAGCTCATGGGTTGGTTCGAAGTCAATAGTGACCAATTGCAGGCGTATGTCGAAGCTTACAAGAAATTAAAAGCAAGGATTCAGGAGGTCCAACCGCATAAGTGTTGGGATCTCCCGGCACCAAAACACAAAACACAGTGGAAACAAGATCCCCCGAGCGATCCATGCGAAAGAAAAACTCGTACAAAATTCATCTATCTAATAGATCTATCTACAGTGTATACCTTTGGAGCGTGCCCTTTCGCTTATCCCGCTCGTCCAAGATGCGCCGGATCTCTTGCACGTTCAAGTGTCCGTGCCTCTATTCGTATCCACACGGACACGATCTCTCAATTTCGGGAAGAAATACCTTAGTTGTGCTAGCAACTTAAGGTAGTTCACAAGACCACCAAGAACCCCAACAAGGGTTTCGGCCAAGGAGGAGAAGAGGAAGAAGAGAGGAAGGGAAGAAGGGAAAAAACACACTTGTCATTCAAAATGACTAGACCCTCTTTTATACTCATCCCATGAATATGAAGAGTCTTTTGTCTCTTTGGCTTCCCTTCATTAAAGCCAATAAAGAGCACATCTTTTCATGTGACTCTTCACCTTCTTTTCATCCAATGAAGAGAGACTTTTCTCTTTCCTTCATTAAACACTTTAATGAACTTCTCCTGCAATTCTGACCGGGCCTCTCGACCTCCCGACCAGGTCTCCCGACCAAGTCTCCCGAGCAAGCCCCCGAGTTCTCGACCAAGTCTGCCGAGCAAGTCGCCGAGCTCCCGACCCAGTCTGTCGAGCTCCCATCCTGAGCTCCCGATAAAGTCTCCCGAGCTCATAGCCCGAGCTCCCGACCAAGTCCCTAAGCTCCTGACCCGAGCTCCCGACCCGAGTCTTCCGAGCTCCCGAACTCCCGAAGCATCATGTCCTTAGTGTGTGACCCAATAGGTTCTCGTGACATTGGCAATGCGCCTAATCGTTTTAGACACATAAGCAATGAGCGACATCTAGCAATGCATCATTGCTACCCAAGTAACAAGAAAAGACGAGATTCAACTAAACCTCCGTGACTATGATAATGTATGACCTTGTCCTTCTGTCCTTGATATTTAGATTGACCAATGAGGCATAAACTGTGTCATCCTCGATCAATCTATGTGTTTCTTGATCCCCGAGTAGACTCACTCAAACAAATGAGCTCAATATCTCATATTGACTCATTTAAGCATGGCCATGCGTTTTAGTAGTCCTACTCGATCAAGGGGCCCACAGATATCACTCTCTTCATATGGGAGGGATAGATCCCATCTACATCACTCACATCCCTCCGCATAATTCATTACATACCCAGTGATCGCCTTTATAGTCCACCCTGTTACGGGTGACGTTTGAATATACCAAAGTACATAACTCCTTATGTAGGGAACCGTAGTGACTTCAGGTCTAAGGACTATTCATACTAACAGTCACATGAGAACATTTATGACACTCATATGACAATCTATGAAACTTTCTCATGGAGGGTCAATTTAGTACACATTCTCTAATGTATACCCATGTGTCAACTTGATATCACATATCCATGACTTGTGAGCTCAAGTCATCAATTGACCTATATGCTAGTCTCCATGCTTTAATATTGTCCCTGAATATTAATGCTTGACTAGGAATAATTTAGTGTAGTGTTCTCTACATTATCTCACTATCGATTCAACCAATCGATATAATATAGATAAGAACCTACTACACAAGGATATTATTATACTTAGTTATTTGCCACAAATAATAAAGTAAGTATAATAACCAAACATGCCTTTATTAATGATAGAATATGATACAAAAAGTCCCTAGTCAATCATCACATAATTGGCTCTAGGGCTCCGACTAACAATAAGGTCCCAAGGGATAGCAACCTCCGAGAGGACGAGTTGGCCAAACTGGCTAGCACGGTAAGATCTTCGGTGCTCCCCCAATCGATAACCCAGTCAGTATTGGTGATGCACATAGAGCACTAGACAGAGCTAGAGCTCGACGCTGACTATTGAGTGCCTCTGATCGCCTACCTAATGCATGGGACGCTCCTGGCAAATCGGGAGCAGTCAAGACTCTTAAAAAAGTGAGCGAACCAGTATACCTTGGTCGGGGATACACTATACAAGAGAGTCTTTGCTTGACAATTGCATAAGTGTCTGGACAGCGAGGACGTCGACTACATGATTAGGGAGATACATTTGGGAATGTGTAGCAGCTATGCTGTGGGGAGGGTTGTGGCTCGAAAAGCATTGTTCTCGAGTTATGACTGGCCGACGCTGCTAAGGGATGCCGATCGGATGGTTTCTACTTGCTTATGATGTCAGAAGCACCAAAATCTTCCTCGCCGACCGGTTAAGATGATGAAGGTGTTTGTGGTGTCCTGCCCCTTCGATCTGTGGGGAATGGACATAGTGGAGCCCTTCTCCATAGCCCTCGTGCAAAAAAGGTTCTTATTAGTAGCAGTAGACTATTTCTCTAAGTGGATAGAAGCTGAGGTACTGACGCAGATCACCGAGCAAGCGGTGATGAAGTTCCTATGGCAGAACATACTCTATCGATATGGAATTCCTAGTAAGTTGGTCTCAAGCAATTGGAGCCAATTCTAGGGCAAGAAAATCAAAGAATGGTGCTCGACTTATTGTTGGAACCCGGATGGCTAGAGGGGGGGTGAATATAGCCAGACACAATTTCTTTCAGCTTTTCAAATCTTTTTGCACTTCAAGAGTTAGGCAGCGGAAAAAAACAACACAAGTGCAGAAATAGAGATAACAAACAGAAATCAAAACAAACACAGCAAACTAGACAACACAGCGATGTATAAGGTTCGGGGATAACTTGCCCCTACTCCTTGGCGTGCCCGTAAGGTGGGCGATCCTTAGATCATCGGTAGATCAAGCCTTGGTGAACACCGGATAAGATAGAGCCTCCTTCTCGATGGAGAAACCTCTCCACAAATCTCACAGATGATTGAACTTGAGTACAAGAGATCACACAAGAAGGAACACTCACAAAGATCTCACAGGAATGCAACAAGATCGCTCAAGCACAAAGCAACAGAGAGCACGAACACAGCCCAGCCAAACTTCCCAAGTTTCTGTCTTGTTCGCCTCTGCTCCTCTGCTTCCCGCTTCGTCTCTTAAGCTCCTGCTCAACATCGCCAGCTCCATCAGCACCACTGACCCACACCCTGACCCACTAACCTCTCTGAGCACTCAGTCCACTGGACACTCCTCCAGCTGAGTTAATGTATTCCACTCGGTAGGCATCAAACAATGCCGACTCGACCGCCTTGTAGCCCCGCAACTCCTCGAGCTCTGGTTGAGAAGCTTCCCACGCAGACAACTGGGCACAGAGCTAACTGATCTCCTCGGCTTGGGCGTTTAGCTCGTGGTCCCAAGCTACCATTTGGGAGGGCAGGGAACTCACGGTCTCGACCTAGGCTGCCATGTCCCATTTTTGGTCGATGGCTCCGCCTTCATCAATTCGTTGGGGATGGAGAGTTGGAGGAGTTCATTCTTCTTTTTGCCAGCCTCCTCTTGGGCCCGAGCATAAAAAACCTAGGCCTTTCAGTCAACATACTCCAATGTGGAGATCCAGCTCTGAGCATAGGCAACCGCCGAGTCGGCCGAATCCACCTAGGTCCGAACCACCTACAGCTAATCCTTCGAGGCTAACAGTTTATCCGATAGCATGATGATCTCGGCTCAGAGGTCGTTCAGGCTAGCTTCACTGGAGACCAGCTGAGTGTGATGAAGGCGGGTCTCCAGCTCCTCCACTCGGCACTCGGCAACGACCTTGGCCTGCGTGTGGGCCACCATAGCCATGGAGAGGCTATGGCAAGGACCCCAGAACTAAACTCGAGAGGGTTAGTGGGTTGAAAAAATGAGTAAGCCCAATTGAGGAAGGAGCATTGAAGAGCATACTTGGGTAGCCTCTAAGAAGAAGGCGTTAGCCTTACTGTTGGGACCCCGGTAGTAAGATTCTCGAACCCCTACAAGTACCGATCTGCCACAGGCCCATACAACTACAACTCCTGTGTCTAGTCGAGCAAACTCCCGGGCAGCAGCTCCAGGCGAGGGTTGGACAGGGACGGAACTAGCACGTGAAGAGCCGGTGTGACGAGAGGGACCTCTTCCGAGGAAGAAGGTGAATCAAGGGGCAGAGGAATGTTCGGCGCACTAAGTGAAGGGTCAGGGTCGAAGAGCTGGGTGCGGCCACTGCTCGGCTAGATCCCTCAGGAGCGTCTGAAGAGCCTAGTCGAGGCTGCTTCTTCTTCTTCTGGTGGGGGGCAAGGGCGACCTCGAACCAACTCTCGGTCGGCGTAGCAAAGTGAGGGCTCAGAGTATGCGCTCGGCGATGACTCCTCATAAGAGGTTGATCATCTTCTTCTAGGGGCTCGCCGAGCGGACTTACTTGAGCGTCAGGGAATTCAACAAGAAGCTCGGGCATAAGGGTCGAGTGGAGGGGATCCACAGCTTGTTTCTCCAATTTTGTGGCCACTTATGACTCCAACTTTGCATCGTCCAAGCCGAACCCATCCTCTAAAGAGGCGGCGAACATCATGGTGGTTGCAAAATAGCAAAAGCATAGTTAGCTAAAAATGCTCAACGACAAGACAAGGGAGCTTATCGAGTGAGGTAGGCTGGGGAGTCGGTGTTTGGCTCAGGCCAAATGCGTAGAGGATCTCCTCCTGAAGAAGGTTCACCCTGTGGAAGTGCCGACCTCCGATCTTAGAGATGACGAGCTGATAGGTGGGCAAAGAACGATAAGATTTTGGAAGGGAAGGAGGTGGAGGCAGATCCTCTATCCAGGTCGTCAACCAGCTAGGGGTCAGGGTTGTGTTGATAAAGAAGAAGCGATCCTTCCAACCTTTGTTGGAAGTCAGGAGTTTTGCTAGAAAAGAAGTCTTGGCTTAGACCTGGAAAAAGAAATCGCCCAGCTCTTATTTTTTTTGGGTAATAGAAGAAGTGGAAGATTTCCGGTTGGAGAGGAATTTTGTACAAGGCAAAAATAATGATCGGCCCGCAGATGAGGCGAATGACATTCGGGACTAGCTGGGACAAGGGAAGTTGAAAATACTGGCACACCTCCAAAACAAAGGGATGAAAGGGAAAGCGGAGGCCGACCTGAAGATGGTCTCGGGAAAGGGTTATATAACTCAGAGGGGGTCTCTCAGGTCGGTCGGTGGAGCTAGGGAGCACTAGATGATCGTCGGAAGGAATCTGGTACTCCGTTCAGAGGCGATCTAGGTCTCGAGGATGTAGCTTGGAGATGGCAGTGGCATACCAAGGGTTGGGGGTCGGGGTGGAAGAATCCATGAATCGATGTAAGAAACGCAAGAGTGGTGAACTAACCAGAACGGAACGAAGACGAGCTGTCGGAAAAGGTGAAGGTAGTGGGAATCCGTCGTCTGCAGGAGGGAAGTTTGCTGGAACCCTAGCAAATCATCAAGGCGAAGAAGAAGCCAGGTAAAAAGTCGAACCATGAAGGGAGGAGAGGCAATATTTAAAGGGTCGTGGGGCGCACATACGCCGTCCGATGGCGATCTTGTGAAAAGGCTGGATCAAATCGGGGCTGCTCATTTCCCACCATAATGAGCCTAGGGAAGCCGCGTTGTGGGCTCGCATGGGCAATGACACCAGACGCTTCGTTACTCGGAGAAACCAATCAACATGGGATGCGTGGCACCCGATAGTTAATAAAGGGATATGAATCGATCCTCCGATCGCCTGAGGGTAACACATGGAAGTAATAATGAGAGAACAATAGTACTGACCCTACCGTGGGTCAGTCGGGGCTAGCCGATGTTGATGGATAGCTAGTCGGTCGACGTCGGGCGGCACCCTGGCCGCTAAACAGACAGTCCAGTCGGTCAGACTCGTCGCCTCCTTCGATTAGACTCGATAGGGATTCTTATGATCCCGCCATAGCTGACAAGGACGTGGGTTGGCCGGCATGACACCCTAAGGTGGTAGGTCAGGCCTAGGACCTACTCCCACGGGTGGTGCTGAGGCTCGGCAAGGGAGAAACATGGCCCTCAATATCCCTACCCAGGGAGGCCCGGTCCGGCCGACTCCGCTTATAAATCCAGTCATTCCCTCGCGATTGACAAGTTGTAGCTGCTCTGCTAGAAGAATGCCCAAGCACGTGTGTGTAACCCTGACCCTGTATGGCTTCTGATCGGTATCCGTCGTTCGGGGAGACCCCGACCCGAGTCCCAATCCTGCTAAACCTCAACTAGCGCTACTCGACCTTGAGGTTCCCTTATTGCTCTCCTAGGGCAGGAAAGCTCCCTATCAGGAGACTTGCTGGTGAGACCATGGGGTGTCGATCGACATTCATATTCTTGGACGTTTCGGCTGTCAATACTTGTAAAGATTCTCTGACGCCTAGCAGGTGAGGATAGTGGCCGCGCCGACGTCCGTCAACTCGGACCTGACACCACTCGTGCCTCGAATCGTAGGAATCTCGCTGGCGCTGTATGATTTCTAGCGGATGAAGTAAGTAAAGCCAGAATACTACAGAGCTAACCGTAGATGTCAGAAAATGCGACGTCGGTCGGCTGACTGACATTGTTCACTGACTTTGTCCTTGCATAGGACAAAGGGGGTACATAGTTGGTTGACTCTCCTGGCTATATATACGGCCCTCCATCTTCTACACACAGGTATGCAAAGTTTCGAAGGTTACAATGTTTTTCATTCTCTTCACTTCTTTCTTCTCCGTCGGATTCTGACTTGACTGTCGGAGGGTCTTGCCGGGAGCATTCCCGGTGGGTTACTAATGGTCTACCTTTTGTAGGGGAGGGATCCACCACTCGTCAGAGCCTTTAACAGTGCCACGTATCACCTGTCATGCTCCTCCGCTGACAAGTTGGGCCCGTCATTGAGTTAGGATCCCACCTCACTTGCGAACAGGGGACCACCTGATCGAGGAGAATAAGATATTGTATGATTGGGTGGGCCTGATTGGAGATAACATTATACCACCTGACCTGGGGCCGACCAGCAAGAATAGGAGATCGTCAGATATGGTGGACTCGAACACCGCAGAGACGATGATGACGTCCACTTGGGTTCAAAGAATTATCCGAACGGATCTCCCCTTTGTTGAGTTATCTTGACTTTTGCCTTCTCTGAGTATACAACGCTTGACCCTCGGGGGACACGTGAAGGCTTCCCTATCGATCACAAGTCTCCTCTTCAATTTCAGTCGAAGGAGGCAGAAGCCCGGCCGACTAGATGATTTATATGGGGAAATGGTCTAGACCTGATGCCACATGTCGAGAGCATAGAGTCTTGTATTTATGACAAGCACGTGTCAGGGTGGTGCTCATTTAATATGGCATGATCACTCTCTCTTTTATTATGAGAAAACATATTCTCTCCTCTCTTTTCTTTTTATTCTCTTCCACATACATGCTTCTATTGTCTCGGGTGCAAGCTTACGCTTGCGGCCATGACCACTCCCTCTGTGGCCAGGCCCTCTTCCCTGAGGGCATAATCATCAACATGGTCACCCTCAGCTGCAACTGTCATAGTTCGATCGATGTGTCCTCCACATTGGCGTACCATTACGAGTTACTTCTATATTGGAGGCAAGTAGTTGAGGATTGAGGTCTTGCGCAAGATGCTCAAGTATGACCTCGTGCTACGCTCATGGATCAACTACCTCTCTACCTCACCATCAACGACACTCTCTTTAACACCGTATCAACGGCCAGACCTTTTGCCACAACCTCCAAATTTTTAACATCTATGAATTAGTTATCATTATTAGTAAATTAATTTAATAATTTCATAAATAATGAAAAAAAATCATTCAATAAAAATTTAAAATTTGGTAAAATAATGAGAAAAATAGCAAGATGGTACACATGAAGTGAACTTGAACCTTTTGGCGGACTCGACGACTCAAGATCAACCCAGCTCGTCTTTCATTCTCGAATCCATCCCTAGATAAACATACATCTAATAAGCATCCAATTATTATTGACTTCAGTGCCTGACATTTAGTTTGCATTGACTTGTTAGACTTTTCAATATTTGTCCAACAGTCCATCTCTTGGTGAGATGTCTAGACCTTCGTTATATGTTAAACATCTAATCTATGTTGATTTATTTGAACTTCCAATACCAATATATATTAGATATCTCTATCTATCAACCCCCTTCCTTTACTTTCCATTGCCAACCCCTACTAGATTTCTCAAATATTAATTCAGCATTTTACCAAAGAATGTAAGTAGTTTTGTGTTTTCCCCAAATTACGTAGGCGTTTAGGAAATGTTCAAATCATGTAGTTGTTCTCATTTCCTTTCCCATAATACGCTTCTTCCTTTTATTTTTTTATAAAAAAAACTTAATCTTTCATCTCTATTTCCTCCATCATCGGAGCACCAGTGGTGAATGTCCATCGTCGTCCCTTCGTTTCCATTCAACAACGCAAAGAGACAGGACAAGTTGACGACGGTTTAAGATCATAGCTGAGATTTGGACCTTGCCACTTCTCTCCTCCAACTATTCAAGAAGGAAAACAACATCGGGGTCCTTGTCGACCGCTTCACCCACTACATGATCGTCAAGTTGTTCGCCTACACCATCAACTTCCCCATCTCCAAGTTCCTGTAGGTGCGGAGGAAGGTCTTGATCATGCCCGACGTCATCACCATCACCCTAATCTTACACGTCACCCTTGATATAGAAAGGAAAGATATGAACAATAATAAAATCTTGTTATTGATGTGGCCATAAAGAATACAATATATAGATGTTTATATGTACTCGGTCAATTGACCAATTCTAAATACCAATTCTAAATTAACCAATTCTAAAGACATATTAATAAAAAAAATTATTATGTCTTATAAAGAAATATTGATTAGATCTTATTTTTCTGATGAATCTCTTTTACCCCCCCCCCCCCCCCCCCCGATAAATTCAATCGGAGATCTCTAACGTTAAGTTTGCTTGCCAGCTTGGTAAAACGTTGCCTGGATAATGACTTAATAAAGATATCAGCGATTTAATCTTCTACAGAAATATAAGAGATGGATAACTGTTTAGTTGGCATGCATTCTCGAACAAAATGAAAATAAATTTCAACATGTTTTGTATGAGCATGAAATACTGGATTTGTTGTAAGATATGTTGCTCCAATATTGTCACACTAAATTTTCGGTATAATATTAATTGATGCAAGATGGAGTCAGAAAGAAGGGATTGAAGCCAAATAATTTCTGACGTTGCATTGGCTATAGCTTTATATTCAACTTCAGTGCTTAAACGAGACACTGTAGGTTATTTTTTCGAATTCCAAGAGAAGATTTCATCCAACAAATATTACATATTCGCTAGTAGAGTGTCTTTCTTCAGGAGAACTCGCCTAATTTGCATTGCTATAGGCATGTAAATCTCGAGATGAGTGACAATATAAAATAAGATCATGTAGAATAGTGCCTTTGAGATAGCGAAATATTCTTTTCACACCTTCCCAATTTTGTTTAGTGGGAGCATGCATGAACTAACAAGCACAATTTACTGCAAACATAACATCAGGGCGTATGATAGTAATATACTGAAAAACTCCAACAATATTTTGATAAACCTGGGGATTAGATATCACCAAAGAGGAAGAAGTTATAGAGACATTATCTGTAGCAATTGGTGTAGAGACCGTACATGCCCCATCCATTTTAGCTCTTTGAAGAAATCCAATAATATATTTGCTCTGAGAGAGGATATAACCTTTATCATGTGGAATAAGTTCAATACCAATAAAAAAATAAGCATTCCTAAATCTCAAATAGGAAATTCTTAATTGAGAAAACTTAATAGATTTGTGATGTCTTTTTTATCATTACCAATTAATAGAATACCATCAACATAAATAAGAAAAAATATCATAGATCGATCATTATGTCTGTAGAATAGAGAAGAGTCAGTCTTTGATCCAGAAAATCTTTGAGTCTGTAATCATTTAGATAATCGATGAAACTATGCACGAGGAGCTTATCGAAGATCATATATGGATTTCTTGAAATGACAAATATGAGATGGAAATTATGGATGAATAAATCCATATGGTTGTTCCATAAATATCGTTTCCTCAATATTACCATGAAGAAATACATTAGAAATGTCTAATTGTCGAATAGACCAATTAAAACTAACAGCTATTGATAATAATAATCTAACAGATATAATTTTGATAACTGGGCTAAAGGTGTCATTGAAGTCAATACCTGATTGTTGCCTAACCCTTTGGCAACAAGTCGAGCTTTATATCGTTCAAGAGAACCATCAGCTCGATGCTTAAGATGAAATATCCATTTAGAGCCCACAACATTCATGGAGGGAGTGCGTGGAACTAGGATCCATGTTCCATTGCGAAGAAATGTATCAAATTCTACAGTCATCACACTACACCAATTTGGATCCTTGTTTGCTTATGTAAAACAAGTTGGTTCAATGGATTTTGAGGAGACCACCAGAGCTCGAGGAAGAGGATGTTAGTAGCCATTGGTGGGCATCATGCATATATGTCACTTAAGGGATGCATGCAACGAGGAGTATCATCACTTGTTGATGGTGATGAACAAGTAGGCAGACAAGGTGATTCTGATGAAAGACTTGTATTATCCGATGATTCAGAGTTAGGGAGCATATTGTCTATAGTTGGAGATGCTTCCAAGATTGGACACGAAATAGGTTGTAAAGCATTGTCACTTCCGAAATTATTAGTGCGCCCCTCTCTTAATGGAGTAGTCACTTGGGGTGTTTCTGATGACCTTGGGGAGTTTGCAGAAGGCTCTGGAGTAGGACCAAGGATGCCATCACCTCTTGTATCTTTAATGTGTCTGATTGGATGAGCAATCTGTGAGAATTCAGATGTGATATTAGATGGTATTAAAAAGGTTCCACTTCTCCCTGAAGATGAAGTTGCTGTTGAGGCGGTAAAAGGAAATAGAAACTCATCAAAAATAATATGTCAAAATATACAGATGCGCCCTGTTGGAATATGTAGGCAACGGTAGCTATGGTGTAAATTACTATAACCAAGGAAAATAATTATTGACAATGAAGATTTAGTTTATATTTAGAGTAGGGTCGTAGTCATATATAACATGCACAACCAAATATATGTAAGAAGGTATAGCTAGGAGTTTTATTGTAGAGTTTTTCCATGGGACCACTACAAGAATTTTTGGATTCAACAACACCCAATAGACAACGATTTTTTGAAAAACTGTTGTCTTTTTTATTTAACAACGGGTTTTTCAAAAACCGTTGATGTTGAAAAGTTTTTTGCGAAAAAAGACAACGGTTGTTAAAAAACCATTGTCTTATGTATGTCAAAGACAACGATTTTTTAAAAACCGATGCCTATTTGGTTGGTTACGACAACTGATTTTAAATAACCATTGTCTATTTGTGTTACTTACATGGTAATACACAACAGCGAGCGAGCGCGAAAACGAAAACGCCCGCTTTAGTTGTTCTCTTCAGTCATCGCGCAGAACCTCCCCTTAGTTCATTCTCTGCATTCGCCGTAGTCGCCGAACCTTAACACACCTCAAACTTCCTTGCCATCTTTTCCTTCTTCTCGTTCTTCTTCTCTTTCCTCTTCGCCGCGAGCGACAACGCCGAACCAGAACACACCTTAAACTTCCTAGCCATCTTTTCCTTCTTCTCTTTCTTCTTCTTCTGCCTCTTCGCCGCACACAAACAAGACACCTCAAACTTCTCCTCGCACGAAAAGCCCCTTTTCCTTCCTCTCCCGTGTTGCGTGCCCTACCCCGCAGACGAGGGATTAAAGGGCAAGGGGGCGGCGGTAGCGTCGATGAAGAGGAAGAAGGCTGCTTCTGATGCAACAAAGCTGGAGGGAGAGGAGGCCACCACGAGCAAGACGCAGGAGGAGGATCCCCATAAGGAGCCGAAGAAGAGACGGGTAAAGGTTCCGGAGACTAAGACCGAGTACTTCGCCGAGAAGAGGAACTTGGTACGGCTCGCTGTTGATTTTGTTTTATTCTAGTAAAAGAAAAGAAAAAAGTAGTTCTCTTTTTGTGTTAGATTGTGGCAAACTGATGGTTCCATCAATTCGTAGATGTACTGAATGTTAAGCAGTGCTTGCATTTCTTCTTCCATCATCTCATTAATCGACTACTAATACTTGCTCGTCCTTAATAACATATCTACCTGCAGGAAGATCTTTGGCAAGCAGCTTTTCCAGTTGGAACTGAGGTTTTCATCTTTGTTTTGTCTATTGACTTACGCTTTAATATGTAAAAAGGCATGTGATTCATCATTTCTTTATGAGAGTTTTTGAGAGTTGTTGCATATGATTTTGACAGTGGGACAACATGGATAAACTTCGTGAGATTAATTGGTGTTTTTCAAATTTAGAGGTGTGTCTTTGTCTTTTCTCAATTCCTGAATGAATAAAGTGTATTAATGATACTGATCTTTGCTGATCTTGGTGCATAGAGTGCCTTTGAGGGTGGGGAGCTTCACGGGAAGACGGTCTACATTTTTGACAGCACGGAGGGTAAATGACTTGGATGTATTTTTTTTTTGCTCGGCACATCTATTCAAAGTATTTTAGTTGCTAATTAATTGCCTATTTAGATACCATTTTAGATAATGTCAGTTAGTAGTTAGTTGAAGATTTAAATTCACCTTAACACTCCCACCATACATCTTTCACATCGTACACCATTACATAATTACTTATTCATCTTTAAATTGTACCTTGAGTTTCCTCTTTTCTATTTACATCTTATTTGTTTGCATACAATCACACACTTAAAAATATTTGGAGGCTTTGGCCTGTCTATTTGATTGATATGCTTATGTTTTTCCTTCTGCAGCTCAAATGTTAAATGTGAATGGTCAAGAGAAAGTTGTGCTTATTCCCATTGTGCTGGCTGTAAGTTGCTTCAGATAACAATTTTTAATGACCCTTGATCTTCTGATAGAGTGCAAGTACTTAGAATGTACATATGGGCAGCGAAATTTATTTACTACTTTATATTTGAAAAAAAATTTGAAATCCTTACACATAGACTTACTTCAGCATATTTCATTGTTTATTGAGTTATCACAATCCTTTTTTTTATTAAATTAGCATGTCCAATGTTATCATTAATCAAAATCAATTATTAGCTATTCCCCTTGAATTGCTTATCACAAATATGGTAGCTAACAACTTATCATGTCTATAGTTATTTGGTAGTGTTTCCCAACCACTAATGAGAAAGGGATAGCATTTAACACTTAATGACACACAAAGTGGAAGAGCATTGTGTGAGTTCATAATAAAGAGAATTTGTTTTTTTGGAATATTGTTTGTTTATCTTCTAAAATAAAATCATGTCCTCTAGGTGGATTCTCCAATTCCACCATCTGATAAGATTGGTGTAAAATCTGTTCAAAGGGAGAAAGAGGAAGTAATACCCATGAAGATAATGAAAATGGAGGATTGAATACTCACACAGATGACTCAAGCAAGCTGGAAGAGACAAACCCACTTAATTTGTCAGCAGTATATCAATTAATAGGGAATATTTTCGAGATCCCATGTTGTTTGCCATTGCTTTCAAATTGATATGTTTTCTGCTAAGTCAATGCTATTACTAAATGTAGTTACTGGAGGGATTGCAAAGCTCTCTGCTTATATCCAAGATTCCTAGTTTGTCACATGATAAAGGCACCAAGAACTTGCATAAAGGCAGACCATCTTCTAGAGGTAACTTTATTCTTAAGAAAAAGATACATTTATCCTTATCCTATCCGACTTGCGAGTATTTAAATTCTCCAATTTTTTTTTAGGTCAGAGTCAGATAAATCGCAGATAGCTTCCTTACTGAAGGACCAAATGAAGGTTGGATTACTTCTCAACACAAATGAGGTTTGCCCAAGACATTTTGTTCTACATGCTAAATGTTTCCTTTTTTGCGTCCATTAGTCTTTCTTCAGCTATGCATAAGCACAATTTTTGCCTCCATTTTTTTTTGTGTTAATCTATTTCTCTTGTTTATTCATTATTCTGCATCATCGCTAGGTGATGGAGAAAGGAGGGCCAGCTTCATGGAGAGGAAGACAAGCACGGTGAAGAAAAGCAAGACAGGTATAAAGTGTTTGGAAACTTTGGATAAATAGAGCTGGCTTTTAAAGTTCCTTTCTCAGATTTTTTTCTCTCTTGGTTTTCAGAGCGATTGTATAAGAACTCAGATCGAGTTCGGCGAGGAAGATTTGATGGCGACGCTGCTCAAGTTACAGATATGCAAGAGTACAAGTAATCTATCTGTTTTGGCCTTTTTTGGGGGAACTTCAATGTGACTAGTGATTATAAATTTGGTTTTAGGATTTTTGTATCGACATGGAATGTAGGTGGAAAGTCCCCAACAAAAAAATTGAATCTTGAGGAATGGATCCATATATGAGTATGATATTTGATGATATTTTGATGTATGATAGTTTGAAGTGTGTTTGCTCAATATTGTTTAATTATTTAAATAATTTATTTTTTAAATGGTATTTGTTGTAAATTGTTGGCTGTCTTAACCAAAAGACAACGATTTTTATTTGTTGTCAAACTATTGTTTAAATCACACACAAACAATGGTGAAAAATCATTGCTACACTGTTGTTATTGACTATAAACGACAACGGTTTGTAACTGTTGATGTTGAGCACCCCTTTTAACAACATGACCTTTAACAACAGTGTTTTTAGCCTACGACAACGGTGAACGCCCGTGGTTAATAAGCATTTTTCTACTAGTGGACATTGATGTTGAAGCAATGGAGTAGGTAGATGATTAATAAGATAAACTGCAGTTTTAGCCGCGTCATCCCAAAATTTAAGTGGAACTGATGCATGATTGAGAAGAGCTAATGCGGTTTCAATTATATGATGATATCTCCTCTCTGCAGAGTCATTTTGTTCGAGAGTGTCAGGACATCAGACTCGATGAAGGATGCCAGAAGAGTCTAGATGACGATGAAGTGCTTGATATTCTCCACCCCAATCAGAGTAGAGAGAAAGGATTTTACGATCAAATTAACGTTCCACGTGCCTTTGAAATTGACAAAAGATATCCAAAAGATCAGATTTTCATTTCATGAGAAAAACCCAGGTAGACCTACAAAAGTCATCAATAAAAATCACATAATAAAGAAAATCTTGGTTAGACAAAATAGGAGCAGGACCCCAAACATCATAGTGGATTATTTCTAAAGAAAAATTAGACATATGAGAAGAAGAAACAAAAGGTAATTTATAACTCTTCACTTTCAGACATACATCACAAGAATGAGATGGGATGACAAAAGGGTTCATAAGTTAAACCGAATAATGACTTGTTGAACAGACATACATCACAAGAATGAGATGGGATGACAAAAGGGTTCATAAGTTAAACCGAATAATGACTTGTTGAACGAGACGAAGAGATAAATGACCTAGGCATGCATGCCAAGAGGCTTTATTTATGCGTTCTCCAATACGCGCTTTGGTGGATGTAGGTTGTAGGTGATAAAGACCATCTCTAATTTCTCCTCTGTGCAGGGTGGTTTTGGTTATGGGATCCTTCACAAGACAATAATGAGAGTGAAATTCAAAAAATACATTATTATCAAGAGTAAATTGACGAACTGAAAGTAAATTTTTAGTAATAGAAGGAGCATGGAGTGTATTGCGCATGTGAAAGAGACGACTAGATGAATGATGAAATGTGTTTCCAAGGTGAGCAATTTGTAAACCTGAACCGTTGCCTACTTGTCCCGTGTCAGGTCCATGATAGGAGGAAGCTTCTATAAGAATGTCATAATTCGGTGTAACATGATGAGTCGTGCTAGAATCTGGATGTCATCCTGAGATTGAAGAATATGCCATTAGTTTATAAGGATTGCTTGCAAGAGAGAATGCCCTTGGATGAGATGATGGAGTTGATGTCGACGCTTGAGTTGAGGATGGAAAACCTCCAATAAAATTTAAATCAAATCTCTTATAACATTGATGAGCAAAGTGACCATTCTTGAGACAGATCTGACAATGACCTCCACCTCGTCCTTGACCTTGTCCTTGTCCCCGTCCCTGTCCTCGTCCTCGGCCTCTATTTCGTCCACCCTGACTTCCTTGATTTTTCGGCAATTTACCAAAAGGCGTACCCAATAATTGGTATTTACCAAAAGATGTACTATGGTTTCATTGTTACCAAAGGGCGCACCTATTTTAGTGAACTTCCTCTAATACCCCTCCTGCCAAATACTGCATGCCTTTCTCTTTCTCTTTCTCAGTAACAAATCCCCAGGCAATGGAATCTGCTTTTTCAGATTTGATATTTTAAAATAATATATTTAGGAATAGGTTAAAAAGCATAAGGTAAAGAAAGAAAAAAATTATTTCCATTAACAGAAAGTTCTCTTCCAACTGATTTTAAAAAATTAAAGTGATGAAATTTTATATTTGATTAATATAAATTAATATATTAAATAATATTTAATAAATATATTAATATATAACAAAGACTTAAAATTTAAAAAGTCTGAAATCTTTTTATTTCAGACTAAGTGTAGACCTGAAATCTTAATCAAAAGATTTCAGGCCCACGCTGGGCCTGAAATAAAAGATTTCAGGCCCAGCGTGGGCCTGAAATAAAAGATTTTAGGCCCAGCGTGGGCCTGAAATAGAAATATTTCAGGCCCAGCGTGGGCCTGAAATAGAAATATTTCAGGCCCAGCGTGGGCCTGAAACAAAAGATTTCAGGCCCTACGTCGGCCTGAAATCATGTGTTATGATAGGGTTTTTTACGTAGGCCTGAAACATAAAAAAACATCTCTTTATATTTTTAAAATCACAATAAAAATCACTGAGAAAGACTACATTACTTGAGATATTCTAATTAATATAAAACATGGATTATATTAAAAACCAACTTTTATATATATATATATATATATATATATATATCGATTCTTATATATATATAAAAAAAAAGCAACTTTAAGGCCTAAAATCAATTGATTTCAGGCCCTGAGCAGGGCTTGAAATCTTTGATTTTAGGCCCAGCGTGGGTCTCAAACAAAAGATTTCAGGTCCTACGTCGGCCTGAAATCATGTGTTATGATAGGGTTTTTTACGTAGGCCTGAAACATAAAGAAACATCTCTTTATATTTTTGAAATCACAATAAAAATCACTGAGAAAGACTACCTTACTTGAGACATTCTAATTAATATAAAACGTGGATTATATTAAAAACCAACTTTTATATATAAATATAAATATAAATATATATATATATATATATATATATCGATTCTTATATATAAAAAAATAACTTCAGGGCCTGAAATCTTTGATTTCAAGCCCTACATGATTATATAAAATTAATAAATATAAAAAAATAATTAATAGACATAATAATATATATTGATCGACAAAATTAAAGATATAAGGATGATTTATTAAAACGAGCTATGATTCTACATTATTATTGTATCATTCTGTGCCAATTGATACAGTATGAGAACATCAGTGGGTTTTGACCAAAACCCACTGATAGACCTCCCATATCTGGATTTCTGAAAATCCTATATCAATAGACATGATTGACCTAGGAGAAGATGTTTTAGGTGTCCAAACATCTACACACTCTATATCACCAATGCAATAGGAGTAGTTTAGAAATATCAGTAGGTTTTGATCAAAACCCACTGATGGACCTACCATATCTGGATTTCTGAAAACTCCATATGAATAGAGAGGGTAGAGTTAGGAGATGATGTTCTAGGTGTCCAAACATCTATATATTAGATATCACCAATGAAATAGGAGTAGTTTAGAAATATCAGTGGGTTTTGACCAAAATCCACTGATAGACCTCCCATATCTGGATTTCTGAAAACTCCATATGAATAGAGAGGGTAGAGGTAGGAGAAGATGTTTTAGGTGTCCAAACAATTATATATTAGATATCACCAATGTAATAGGAGTAGTTTAGCCATATCAGTGGGGTTTGGTCAAAACCCACTGATATTTCTAAACTACTCCTATTGCATTGGTGATATTGTCACGCCCCGAGACCCAGGAGCCGCTGTTCCAATATAAAGAATCGGACAGCACCTCCCCTGTCCGGCGGACAATTTACACATACACACAACCTGTATACAATATATATAGCACAACCACGCAGTTTAAAGGGCCTCAGGCCTCTAATCCACACATATATAACTGCATAAATGACTATACGTCGTAAAACCAGAATCCGAACTCACCTGAGCTGCCGGGGGCAGGAACAAAATCAAAACCAAGCGAAGTCCAACATAGGACTCAAAAGTACAATACCATCGAATAAAACGTGAGTACATATTCGAAACATAACAACGGAAGCATAGTAAATACTACAAGGTCCATAAACGAAACAACGGAAAGCAAAACCAAAAAGAGCTCCTCTGGAGCTGGGGACTGGCGGCTCGGGATCTCCTCGCAGACATCAACCTGAAATAAACATGTATGGCAACGGGGTGAGTCCATAGCTCAGCGAATACCCAACAGATATGCATAGAAAGTTATACTAACAACAAGAGTTCCGCTAATACAGTCTCATATCAACAAGAGGGAAAGACTGGAATTGAAAATACTGGGTAGATATATACCTGAATCCATCTAACCTGGAAAGAGGGTAATAAATACCAAAAGAAGACAAATAGGCATATAGTCTCAAATAACAAGTCTCCAGTATATGCGATGTCAAACAAGTGCAGCAAATAAGTGCATCAAACAATGCACAATGCAAAATATGCACATGGTGCAATGACATGTGTCACCCCTAGTCCCAGTTAGGATATCGTCCACGACGTCCGCGTGGGTAGAGCTGTGACAAACTGTACGCACCCTGCCATCACTGCTCCTGAGTGACCGGGTGGACAGGATGCTGGCGGAGGACCACCCCCCTACCCCAAGCAATGGGGGAGCTCCGCTCTCATCTCCTCGTGGCTCAGTACGAGAAGGGACCCCTGGCTGCTACCACGCCCGCGCTCACCCTCCTCATAGTGGCCGAACGGAGCAATACAGGGCAAATGCACACATCTACGGTATCCACTAACCCATGAGTGGCCGTGCGTGCATATCATGTACCGGAAGACAATTAGGCTCAACCACAAGGGAGTCGCTGATCGCCGGCATGCAACAGTGCAAGGATGGTGTATGGTAGATACACATACCTCCCTCCCCAAGTCCTCAGTATACTAGGTCTCAGTCTGAAATCCTACAACAGGAAATACAGGTAACCTACAAGGTATACTGGCCTGAAACTACAGATCTCTCAAGGTCAAGTGCAAAAGGTACATCCCGATATATAAGCATACATATAGATATGACAATACCTGAAACTGAAGGGAACCAACAACATGATAACTCAAGGATAAACAACAAGTATCCAGAACAAGAATAAGAAGCAAGGATAGCGTAAAATCTTACTGCTATCTATAACAGTCTATGCATAACAATATGACAATATCATAAGGGATAAGTCAAAGGGTACCCGCCTCCAAGAGTAGTAGTCCGTATCAATCGAGACAGAACCACCCGTCAAAATAAGTTGCAATAAATCTGATCAAGCTCTTGTATCAAGGATGTAATTAATTAGCTATTACACAAATAACAACTAGCTAATTAATCCCTAATCTGTTTTAGGATTAACCCAATCCATCCCTTTCTATTTAATTTCCTTTAATTAAATAAGAGGTTCCTAATTACCCCATTTAATTAAGATTGAGTTCACTTTACATTTAATTCAAATTCTACTTTAGTTTTTTTTTTTTGGTTTAAATCTCCAATTTAAACCTAACCTCATTCTAATCATCCCACCACCTATCCGGATTATAACAAGTTACAAATTAAATGCTCTAACAGATCGCATCCCAACTACCATTCATACCTAGGTTTCCAAACAAAATTATAATCTGAATTACCGATGGATTAAATCCAATAAACCTTAAGACAAATCCAAACTCAGAACTCCACCTATCTCCTTACCTGAGCCCGAGCAGCTCTCCACAGCTATTCCAATTTTTTGCATTGAGCTTGGAGTAGGGAGTGAGATATTGTAACCCAATTTCCAATTCCAATCTTTCGAAATCAGACCTGCCATCACCCATACCAGGATCAACCCCCGGGTTCCACTCCTCAGCCCTAGCTCTTCAGTTCCGAAATCCAATGCACAACATCAAGCTTACCTCAGAATCGTGAGCGCCCCATTCCATCCCAAATATCCTAGTGATCCCCGGCGAAAAGATGATCTCAAATGGCCGGCGGATGGGATCTCTCTGCGATTAGGGCTCGCCAAAGACTGGACGCAGAAGAAAGGATCTGGAGGGAGATGAGCTCGGCGAAGTTGGGGTTTGCCGAGGACTCCTGAAGAGAGGTCGCGCTGAAACGGCCGAATGGAGAGGAGGACTCGGGAGTTTGATTGCTGCTAGGTCCCCCCCCCCCCCCCCCGAACGAAAGAGAAGCACCCCTAACCTCGAAGCGGTGAGGTCGCCGGTCGATGGCTCCGACGACTTGCAATCGCTTTGCGATCGTGAGGAGGCAGGAAAGCAGGGCTCGGGTTTGGCTGCGCGATCAGGCGAAATGGTCTGCCGATTAGGGTTTAGGTTGAGATATATATGAGAGATGAACCTTTTACACTTTAGTCCAACCAATTTCCATCTAATTGCAAGAACACCCCTAGGCTTAAGTTTATATACTTCTTAGCCCTTGTAACTACTTGTTTTATTACATTTTGGTCCCTAAATTTGTGTCCAAAGATTCGGAAGCCCCGGAACCTATCTGGTAACTCTCCGAAAATTTTCCGAAACCTAATCAAAAGTATCGGATTTAACAGATATAGAGTGTATAGATGTTTGGACACCTAAAACATCTTCTCCTATCTCTAACCTCTCTATTCATATGGAGTTTTCAGAAATCCAGATATGGGAGGTCCATCAGTGGGTTTTGATCAAAACCCACTGATATTTCTAAACTACTCCTATTTCATTGGTGATATCTAATATATAAATGTTTGGACACCTAAAACATCATCTCCTAACTCTACCCTCTCTATTCATATGGAGTTTTCAGAAATCCAGATATGGTAGGTCCATCAGTGGATTTTGATCAAAATCCACTGATATTTCTAAACTACTCCTATTGCATTGGTGATATAGAGTGTATAGATGTTTGGACACCTAAAACATCTTCTCCTATCTCTAACCTCTCTATTCATATGGAGTTTTCAGAAATCCAGATATGGGAGGTCCATCAGTGGGTTTTGGTCAAAACCCACTGATATTTCTAAACTACTCCTATTTCATTGGTGATATCTAATATATTGATGTTTGGACACCTAAAACATCATCTCCTAACTCTACCCTCTCTATTCATATGGAGTTTTCAGAAATCTAGATATGGTAGGTCCATCAGTGGGTTTTGATCAAAATCCACTGATATTTCTAAACTACTCCTATTGCATTGGTGATATAGAGTGTATAGATATTTGGACACCTAAAACATCTTCTCCTAGGTCAATCATGTCTATTGATATAGAGTTTTCAGAAATCCAGATATGGGAGGTCCATCAGTGGGTTTTGGTCAAAACTCACTGATGTTCTCATACTATATCAATTGGCACAGAACGATACAATAATAATGTAGAATCATAGCTCGTTTTAATAAATCATCCTTATATCTTTAATTTTGCCAATCAATATATATTATTATGTCTATTAATTATTTTTTTATATTTATTAATTTTATATAATCATGTAGGGCCTGAAATCAAAGATTTCAGGCCCTGCTCAGGGCCTGAAATCAATATTTCAGGCCCTGAAGTTATTTTTTTATATATAAGAATCGATATATATATATATATATATAAGTTGGTTTTTAATATAATCGACGTTTTATATTAATTAGAATGTCTCAAGTAAGGTAGTTTTTCTCAGTGATTTTTATTGTGATTTCAAAAATATAAAGAGATGTTTCTTTATGTTTCAGGCCTACGTAAAAAATCCTATCATAACACATGATTTCAGGCCGACGTAAGACTTGAAATATTTCTATTTCAGGCCCACGTTGGGCCTGAAATATTTCTATTTCAGGCCCACACTGGGCCTGAAATTTTTTATTTCAGGCCTAGCGTGAGCCTGAAATCAAAATGCAGGGCCTGAAATCAAAGATTTCAGGCCCTGCTCAGGGCCTGAAATCAATTGATTTCAGGCCCTAAAGTTGCTTTTGTTGCTTTATATATATATATATATATATATATATATATATATATATATATATATATATATATATATAAAAGTTCGTTTTTAATATAATGTATGTTTTATAATAATTAGAATATCTCATGTAAGATAGTCTTTCTCAGTGATTTTTATTGTGATTCAAAATTAGAAAGAGATGTTTCTTTATGTTTCAGGCTTACGTAAAAAACTCAATCATAACACATGATTTTAGGCCGACGTAGGGCCTGAAATATTTCTATTTCAGGCCCATGTTGGGCCTGAAATCTTTTATTTTAGGCCCAGCATGGGCCTGAAATCTTTTATTTCAGGCCCAGCGTGAGCCTGAAATCAAAATACAGGGCCTGAAATCAATTGATTTCAGGCCCTAAAGTTGCCTTTTTTATATATATAAGAATATATATATATATATAAGTTCTTTTTTAATATAATGTATGTTTTATATTAATTAGAATATCTCACGTAAGGTAGTCTTTCTCAGTGATTTTTATTGTGATTTCAAAAATATAAAGAGATGTTTGTTTATATTTCAGGCCTACGTAAAAAACCCTATCATAACACATGATTTCAGGCCGATGCAGGACCTGAAATCTTTTGTTTCAGGCCCACGCTGGGCCTGAAATATTTCTATTTCAGGCCCACGATGGGCCTGAAATCTTTTATTTCAGGCCCACGCTGGGCCTGAAATCTTTTATTTCAGGCCCAGAGTGGTCCTGAAATCTTTTGATTAAGATTTCAGGTCTACACTTAGTCTGAAATAAAAAGATTTCAGATTTTTAAATTTTAAGTCTTTGTTATATATTAATATATTTATTAAATATTATTTAATATATTAATTTATATTAATTAAATATAAAATTTCATCACTTTAGTTTTTTAATATCAGTTGGAAGAGAACTTTCTGTTAATGGAAATAATTTTTTTCTTTCTTTACCTTACATTTTTTTAACCGATTCTTAAATATATTATTTTAAAATATCAAATCTGAAAAAGCAGATTCCATTGCCTGGGGATTTATTACTGAGAAAGAGAAAGAGAAAGGCATGCAGTATTTGACAGGAGGGGTATTAGAGGAAATTCACTAAAATAGGTGCGCCCTTTGGTAACAATGAAACCATGGTACGTCTTTTGGTAAATACCAATTATTGGGTACGCCTTTTGGTAAATTGCCGTTGATTTTTTGAGGATGGATAGTATTATCAATTTTGTATGTTGCATGTGCCAAAAGAGCGAGAGAATCCGAGACCCTTTGAGATTGAAATTGTAGAAGTATCTCATGTAAAGATAGCAAATCATGAAGGTTATTAGGTGAGACTTGATCTATGCGAGTAGTTATGTTAGGAATAAAGCTATCATATTGAGACCTCAATCCTGCAAGAACATGGATTAATAAATCTGGATGGCCAATCGCAGCTAAATTATTCGCAATGGTCTTGATTGATTGCATATATTCATTGATAGACTTGTCACCTTTTTGCACCGATTGTAATTGCATGTGAAGTTGAACAACACGTGCTTGAGAGTCTAAAACAAAGGTTCGAGTAAGAGCTTTCCATATTTGGCGAGAGCTATCAAGCCCTACAATTGTAGAAAGTATAGATTCACCGATCGTCGAGATTAACCATGTCATAATAAGTTGATCCTTCTTGCTCTAAATAGCATAGTTTGCATCGGCTACTTGTGGTTTAGGAGAAGTACCATCAACAACTCCTAGTAGATCATGAACACATAGTAGTGAAAGAAACTGCATCTTTCAAAGCATATAATTATCATTGTTAAGTTTTACGGGTAAATAAGATATGACATTTAGGGGTAGAGAAGAAAATTGTGTCGTAAGATTTGTTTATGTGGTGGATGACGGAGAGGAATGTTCCGACATTATATATATAAGAAGAATAATAACTTACCTTCACAATCATCAACCAACAACAATGCAACGTGCGGGGAGAAAGGAAAGAGCACCGGTGGTGACGTCGATTGATCGCACGGTGAATAACAATGCACTTGCTTTTGTTGACCGGAAGAAGAGGTAGGAGTTGCTGCCGTTGGCCTAAGCAAAAGGGAACAGAAGGCTGTTGCTTGCTTGTTGTCGATGGTGGCTGAGTCGTATCTTGCTTGTTGCTTCTGGGCTCGGTGGCGTGGGAGGAGGTAAGTGGGGAGAGAGAAAAAATTTGATGGTGGCGTAGGATATACAAGCAAGAGCATTTTGGATTGGGGAGGGAAAATTTGATGGCGTTGGAGGAGGAGGTTAGTGGAGAGAGAGAAAACTTGATGTGTGAGATTGGTGGGAAGAGATGGCAGGATCAACTGCGGCTAATGTGCGAGCAAGAGAGGGAAAGAGATAGGGTATTACTCTGATACCATGATAAGTAAAGGAAAGATATGAACAATAATAAAATTGTATTATTGATGTGGTCATAAAGAATACAATATATAGATGTTTATAAGTACTCGGTTAATTAAGCAATTCTAAATTTATTAATTCTAAATATCAATTCTAAATTGACCAATTCTAAATACCAATTCTTAAGACATTAATAAGGAAATTATTATGTCTTATAAAGAAATATTGATTACGTCTTATTTTCTTGATGAATTTCTTTTAGCCCTCACTTGGCTCCTTGTCGATCACTTCTACCTTGGCCTCCCTAGTGTTGCGATGTTGCTCAACTTGGTCCAATGGATCCTGGTGAGAGGCAAGTTCACGTATGTTGGCAAGGAGAACTGTCCCGACCCATGGAACGACTTCAACTAGGTTGTCTTCACTGAACTGGGCTCCTTCACATGGCTCTCCAATGGATTTGCCATAATGCTCTAGTAATTAACATATATAATAAAAGATAAATTGATCAATTTGAAACTGCAACTTGACATCAAGCAAATTCATTGCTTCATATCCCTCAATTGCCTTGCTAATTCTTTTCATTTGCGGCCTCAAATTCTAGTGTTGCATGATATTAATGATCTTAATTGGTCATTTGAAGGATGCTAAAATTGTAGTCGTTGTCGTATCATGATCCCCACGTCATTACGTTGCATTTTTTTTTTCAACATTTGGTCTCTTTTTTGAGTTTTTTATTATTGTTAGAGGTAAAGCCTGACGAGTCGGAGAAGTCGGTCACAAGAGGAAAATGAGTGCTTCTGGAGGATGAGACTGATTTTGTCGATTCTTCATCGAAGAGCGACTTTGGTCAGGATTGTCGATGTATCCCTAGTGGCAAAATTAGTTTGTATTGAATTAAAGAAATGAGCTTTGTGTGTTTTAGTATAGTTCTATTATTTTTGACTGATAGTTGTTTAATGAAATGCCAAGACGAACGACGATGAAAGAAATTCTTGTTAAAACTTGTTCCTTTCCATAGAAGTCACTCCAGTCTCGGTTGAAGACCCAAGCAGTGCGTCTCAAGGAGAGTTGGCTCTAACAAGGTATGAGATGATTTTTCCTATTAGTTGTGAAGCTCGTCCAAATATCGTGAGCAACTACTTTTTCAAGAAAGCTCTGAGTCCCTAATTGCTCCTGGAAATTCATTTTCTTTGTCACTAGGTTTCATGCCCATGCAATAGTTGTCTTTTTTGTATTGCTTAGCCTTATCGTCGATGTTGGTCTACGTTTGATATCGGTAATGGATGCTCTGTGAATTTTATCTATTTATCGAAAGAAGATTGATCGTATTATATATCTTTTGAGAAATTTATTTGTTTATCTTGAGGAGCTTAAAGAGAATGATGAAGATGATTGATTGAAAAAGTTAAATCACATATTAGATTATTTTCTGATATGATATACAATTTCAATGTAACATATCAAAAATAATAAACATAAACATAAGATAAACTAGCAACACTTGTGTTGCTGGTTTTCAAAAATCAACAACACCTGTGTTATTGGTTTTCGAAAATTAGCCCTGTGTTGTTGATTTTTGGAAATCAACAACACCTGTGTTGCTATTTTCATAAATTATCCCTGTATTGATGGTTTCCGTAATCAGCAAACCAGTCTAATTTTTGAAAACCAACAAGATCTTGTTGTCAGTTTTTGGAAATCAGCAAAATATTATTGATTTTCATATATCAGCAACATGGAGTTGTTGATTTTCAAAAACTAACAACATCGTGTTGATGATTTTGAAATTCATCATTAAAATTCGAGGAAGCATCATGGGTGAAATTGAGATACGATTCGTTCAATAACTTCATAAGCATGCTTTACAGGTTAAGAGACTGTATGTTTGATAAATTTTGAGAGTTTATAACTTTTAAATTAAATTGAATCATAGGACACATAATATATCAAATCGAAGATCTATGAACGAGCTTCAATTTGATATATTGTGTGTTCTATATTTAAATCCTAGACAAAAGTTATGATTACTCAAAATTTAAGTCGACAATAATATATTGATGATATTCAGAAGACCAGCAACTCTTCCTGTTGTTTATCTTAAGAAAGCAACATAAACGTGTTGTTGATCTTAAGAAACCAACAACACCTTATAGAAGCTATGAAATTGTTGTTGCTATAACTACAAGTTATAATTTTTAGAAAACATAATTTTTTATTCAGACTAATCCATTGGATGCACAATATATCAAATCGAAGATTTTTAAACTAGTTTCAATTTGATATATTGTGCAATCCCATAGTTCAACCAAAATCAAAAGTTATGGCATCTCAAAGTTATAACTTATTGTTGTAACAGTTACTATTTGTAGCTGCTACAACGTGTTGTTGGCTTCTTAAGATCGACAACATATTGTTGTTGATCTTTTGAAGACCAGCAACACGGTCTATTACAAACCGCAACCATTAGCTAATTTCGTTTCAAAAGTGGTTGATGGACCTAGAGATATCTAATTCACTTCAAACTAAGTCTTATGTACTCGGTTCAATCTGCCTATTACACTTATGCCGTCAAACACGATCGTGATGCACTATATTGAGAGCAATGATATTTTTTAACTTGATTCAAGTATGATAAATTTTTTCAACACAAAGATCAACAACAATGTTATTGCTGACTTAAATTTTGTGAGGTTATAACTTTTGCTTCGGGTTGAACTACGAGACACACAAAATATCAAATCAAAGCTAGTTCAAAAATCTTAAATTTAATATATTGTAATCCTATGATTCAATTTGATTTAAAAGTTATGACCTTTCAAAATCTATCAAGCATACACATTATAGCAGCTATAAAATCGAAGCTACCACAATTACAATGTATAACTTTGAGATAACATAACTGTTCCGGAAGGAATCGACGTCGACGGCCAGTCGCCAGGGTTCAGCCCATGCGGACGCTGACACTAGAGGAATAACTCACACCTTGCGAGATTAACACAAGCATTAGGGGAGCATGCCGGAGGTTGTCCGACGGAGCCCACTCCGACGCTCAAGTCAGTGTCTCGATCCAGGAGATGAAGAGAAGGCAGAAAAGGAGATATGCGTCAAGTAGAGAGAGTGTAACCCCCTTACCGGAGGGGTTGGAGTACCTTTTATACCTGCGGCGGCTGTTTCATGAGTCTCCACGATCTTTGCCACGTCCCCTCGATTGTCGGTTACAAGATAACCTTTGCAACGGTCCATGCCGTCATTAAGTTCAGACCGTTGCGATGATTATGGGTCATGATGACTCCGCAATAAGGGGTGATGGTCATCCACAGATCCGAAGAAAGGGGGACCGTTACTTGAGGCCGAATGCTTCTTGGGCTCCGCTTCTCCGAGGTGATCTCGGGGTCATCTGGCCCAGGGGTCCCGGGCATTCCGCTTTCTTGAGGTGGTCTCGGGAACCTGGCTTCCCGAGGTAATCTCGGGAGTGCGTCCTCTGATTTGAACACTGGGGTGTGTCTACCCGCGGGGGGTCCCAAGGGGTCCCCTTCCCAAGAGGGTCTCGGGAGCTCCGAAAAGAGAGTCGTTCAGACTCGCTAGATCTCGCCACACAGCTTCTTCAGTCCACATGTCAGCCACGAGGTACTCAACCCCATCACAAGTCCCTCCCTTCAAGTATGATCGAAGGAAGTATTGCTGACTGATTAGACTAGTATGTGCACTGAAGAAGCTATGTCACAGTGGGTCGTTGCACCCGTTACTGCTTCCCCGGCAGTTATACTAGGTCCGAGGATTGTATAATTTGCCTCGGGTCTTGAGGCACTCCCTTTTTGGTTTTGTCTTCCCAAAAAGGTTTCTATGGTTTTCGAGGTACTGCAATGATACCTGTCCATCCTTCATAAAGGCGTTGTTAGGACCGAAAGGAAATTAGATATCTCCACAATGGTATGATATTGTCCACTTTGGGCCTAAGCCCTCATGGTTTTACTCTTGGGCTCTCCTAAAAGGCCTCATGCCAATAGAGATATCTTGTTTCATTATAAGCCTATGATCTTTCCCATGTGTTTTCAATGTGGTACTATGTTTGCAACCTTGTAACTCCAACAATCCCCCCCCCTCAAACAAAGGACCACAAGCCCCCCCCCCCCCCAAGTGGAAACCCTTTCCGTTTGATGTCCGATCCTTAACCCACCAGGACTTTCTGCCCCTCGGTCCACCCGACCTACTAGGACTTCACCGCCTAGCCGCAACTAGGACTTCTCTGCCTGGTGTCTGGTCCTCTTGATCAAGACACGGGAGCCCACACATCCTTTATTCAAGACTTAACCCACATGGTTAGATATGGATCATGACTCTAACTCGTGCTTCTTCCGGCGGTTAGTCCAGTGAAGAGCGACCTGACTCTGATACCAATTGTTAGGACCAAAAGGAATTTAGATATCCCACAATGGTATGATATTGTCCACTTTGGGCCTAAGCCCACATGGTTTTACTCTTGGGCTCTCCCAAAAGGCCTCATACCAATAGAGATATATTTTTTTCATTATAAGCCTATGATCTTTCCCATGTGTTTTCGATGTGGGACTATGTTTGCAACCTTGCAACCCCAACATATTGTCTTCAGATATTATACACAGTTTCAATGTAACATATCGATAATAAGAACCATAAGCATAAGATAAACTAACAACACTTGTGTTGCTAGTTTCAGAAATCAGCAACATTTTGTTGCTGGTTTCTGGAAATGAGACTTGTGTTGCTGAATTTTAGAAATCAGCAACACCTGTGTTGTTATTTTCGAAAATGAGCTCCATGTTGCTGGTTTCCGTAAATTAGCAACACAAGACTAATTTTCGAAAACCAGCAACATCGTATGGCTTTCCAAATATCAGTACGGTGTTGCTAATTTTTAGAAATCAACAACATTGTGTTGTTGATTTTCAAAAATCATTGTTAAAATTTGATGAAGCGATATGGGCGAAATTAGGATAATGTGTTTAATGTCTTTAGAAGCATGTTTTACAGGCTGAGGAGAATGTATGTTAGATAAATTTTGAGAGATTTTAAATCAGATTGAATCATAGGATGCATAATATATCAAATTGACGTTCTTTGAATAAGCTTCGATTTGATATATTGTGCATCTCATAGTTTAACTCAAATCAAAAGTTATGACATCTCAAAGTTTAAATAGTAATAACATTATTGCTGGTCTTCGATCGCGCCGAAAACATTTATCATACTTGAATCGAGTTAAACAATATCGTCGCTCTCAATATAGTGTATCACGATGGTGTTTGACGGCATGGGTGTAATAAGGAGACTGCGCTGAGCACATAGAAATTTGTTCGGAGTGAATTAGACATCTCTAGGTCTATCAACAACTTTTGAAACGAAAATGGTTGATGGTTGATGGTCTATGAAGATTGTGTTGTTAGTCCTCCAGAAGATTAGTAATAACATGTTGCTGATCTTAAGAACCTAACAATACGTTCTACCAACTGCAAAATCGTAGTTGCTATAACAACATGTTATAACTTTGAGAGACCATATTTTGATTCAGGTTTAACTATGGGACGCACAATATATCAAATTAAAACTTGTTCAGAGATCTTTGATTTGATATATTGTGCTTCCAATGGATTAGTCTAAATAAAAAATTATCTCCTCTCAAAGTTATAACTAGTTGTTGTTGTAGCTATGATTTGTAGCTGCTACAACATATATGTTTGATAAATTTTGAGTGATAATAACTTTTAAATCAAATTGAAACATGGGACGCACAATATAACAAATTGAAGATCTCTAAACAAGCTTTGATTTGATATATTGTGTGTCCTGTAGTTCAACCCGAATTAAAAGTTATAATCTCTCAAAATTTATATCAGTAATAAAATTGTTGCTGTTGTTCGCGTTGAAAATTTTATCATACTTGAATCAAGTTAAAAAATATCGTTGCTTTCAATATTGTGCATTGTGATGGTGTTTGATGACATGAGTGTAATAAGGAGATTGAGTCGAGTATATAGGAATTTGTTTGGAGTGAATTAGACATCTCTAGGTCTATTAACTACTTTTGAAATGAAACTAACTGATGGTTGCTGGTTTGCAGAATTAAGATAGTGTTGTTGTTCTTCAGAAGATCACCAACAACATATTGCTGATCCTAAGAAACTAGCAATACCTTCTATCAATTACGAAATTGTAGCTGTTACAATAATAAGTTATAACTTTGAGAGACCATAATTTTGATTTGGGTTGAACTATAAGATTTACAATATATCAAATCAAAATTTATTCAAAAATCTTCGATTTGATATATTATATATTGTCCAATTGATTAGTCTGAATCAAAAGTTATTGATGGGGTTGAGTACCCTGTGGCTGACACGTGGACTGAAGAAGCTGTGTGGCGAGATCTAGCGAGTCTGAACGACTCTCTTTCCGGAGCTCCCGAGACCCTCTTGGGAAGGGGATCCCTCAGGACCCCCCGCGGGTAGACACACCCCGGAGTTCAAATCAGAGGACGCAATCTCGAGATCACGTCGGGAAGCCAGGTCCCTAAGACCACCTCGGGAAAGCGGAATGCCCGGGACCCCCGGGCCAGAAGACCTCGAGATCACCTTGGGGAAGCGAAGTCTAAGAAGCATTCGGCCTCAAGTAATGGTCTCCCTTTCTTCGGATCTGCGGATAACCATCACCCCTTATCGTAGAGTCATCATGACCCATAATCATCGCAACGGTCCGAGCTTAATAACGGCGTGGACCGTTGCAAAGGTTATCATGTAAACGACAATGGGGGGGGCGTGGCAAAGATCGTGGAGACTCATGAAACAGCCGCCGCAAGTATAAAAGGTACTCCAACCCCTCCGGTAAGGGGGTTACTCTCTCCCTACTTGACGCATATCTCCTTTTCTGCCTTCTCTTCATCTCTTGGATCGAGGCACTAACATGAGCGTCGGAGTGGGCTCCGCCAGACAACCTCTGGTGTGTTCCCCTAACGCTCGTGTTAATCTTGCAGGGTGTGAGTTCTTCCTCTAGCGTCAGCGTGAGTGTGGGTTGAACCCTGGTGACTGGCTGTCGACGTCGATTCCTTTCGGAACAAGTTTGGCGTCGTCTGTGAGAAACTAGTAAAGCACCTGAAGGAGCACCGATGGCAGAGCCGGCGGGACAATCCATTGTCCTGACAAAAGAGGAACTGGATCACTTGGTGGCCAACGCCTTCAAAGGGGCGCTCGAACAACACCAAATCGAACAAGCCGCCTCGCAGCGAGGTGCTTCTGTACGGGAGGAGATCTCCAGAATCTCCATCTCGCAGCCCCAACCACGAAGATCCGTCACACCACCAGGGCGACGCACCGGAGAAGCCCCGGACCACCGACGAGACTCTCCCAGAGACATTGAGAAGGCCAACTCGGTAGCCTCTAGCGCGCTGACACACGAAGAGAGATAGGGGAAGAGGGAGGAACCTAAGGCCTCCCCTAAGGCTCACTCTACTCCCTTCTCATCCGAGATTGTAGAAGATCTCATGCCGAAGCGATTTCGTGGGTCTGGGATTGCTGATTATGATAGGAAGACATATTCGGAGGATCATGTCTGTAAGTTTGAACCTCCATCTCGCAGCGAGGTGCTTGTTCGATACTGGTGTTGGGCTGCTTCTGTAGGAAGACAGAATCTCCATCTCGCAGCGAGGTGCTTCTGTACGGGAGGATCACTCCTACACCAGTATACCGATGGTGTAAAGTGTCAGGTGTTCTTGAACACCCTATCCGGAGCAGCCCAACGATGGTTCTAGCGGATGCCCCCAGGTTCTATCCACTCCTTCATGGAGTTTAGAACCGCCTTCCTCCACCACTTCTCCAGTAGCTGTCGTTACCAGAAGACGACACTTAATCTATTTTCTCTCAAGTAGTAGCCGAAAGAGCTGCTCAAAAAGTACATCCAGCGGTTCAATCAGGTGGCACAAGATGTGCCAAGTGCGACGTCGGAAAACCTCGTCAACGCATGTACCCAAGGGCTCTCGGAAGGGGATTTTTTACGATCATTGGTGAAGAAGCCACTTGCCAGCTTCGATGATCTGTTGGGGCATTCGGTCAAGCATATCAATGTGGAGGAGGTGCAATTCGCCCGTCGCAAGGAACCAACCGGAGTCCCCCCTCAAGCTTACCCGGTCCGAGAGGAGGGAACCCCCATCTCCAACCCGAGGAAATGACTTTCACCCAAGGAAGGACTAGTGGGCTGGTAGACGGAAACTGGTCGAGACAGTGGATACCGAGCAGCCCAAACCACTGATGAAGTACTGCGGCTTCCACGACAGTACTACACATTCCACTAAGGAGTGTCATGCCTTGAAGAAAAAAATTGAGTGAAGAGGCAGACCCCAAACCTCAGAGGAAGTGGAAGAAGACGGGGTATCGTCGGAATTCCCCTCGACGAAGCCTCTCTCCTAGACGGAGACAGTCGGGAGAAAACGAGACCTGACACCGGTCTTTGTCACTGTCAGGGGGAAGGAGCCGGGGGCCTGCACCATGTAGGTCTCCCTCCTTGGAAAGAGACCCCAGGAAGGGCAAGGCCCCTGCACGCTGCCCGCCCTCTGGACATGTTGGACTAATCTCCGGGGGACCCACCGGAGGAGATTCCCATCGAGCAAGGAAGTCCTGTTGAGGCAAGCTATGGTCCGGAGTGACCATGTGTTTTGATGTTTGGGCAAAGGGTTTAAGTTAGGTTTCCCCTTGTGTTCTAATATGTATATGTGAGTGTGCAGGATGTACAGGTTACACATATGGACTTAGCTGGATGACTTCGGTATGGTGAAGGGTGGCATGGAGACAAGCTGGAGGCTTGTGTGCACCCGAGGGACCTTGGATAGCAAGGATGATGAGCCGAGGGGCGCGGACTTCGAGGCATGTATGAAGGATGGCATGGAGACAAGCTAGAGGCTTGTGTGCATCTGAGGGACGGGAGCCGAAGATGAAAAGGGCGCGAAGGCAACAATCAAGGCTGCTGGTGAAGAGTCAGCAAAGTCATGAAGGGACAAGAGCCGAGGGAGGAGGACTCCAAGGGCAAGCCGGGAAGTGGACTTCAAGAGGGCACACATGAAGGATGGCATGGAGGCAAGCC
>JAGFNQ010005672.1:0-47769 GCA_024364735.1 Boesenbergia rotunda
GGAAGGCAACAACCAAAGCCTCCAAATCAAAACCAATACCCAAATTTCACAGAGCTTAGTCACTGCTGTAACACAAGATTACATGGTCAAACCCAACAATTCATCTAAACCTAATAGCTGTCTAAATTCAACACAGAATGGCATACCCAATTAGTGTAGCTCACGGCATTACAGTGGAAACCAAACTACTTCACAGCAAGGTAAGAAAAGAGCATGGCAGATCTTCCACGATTCCATTCACGTTTCATCAACCCCTTTTCTGATCAAAACAACATCAATTCCTTCAAGAACAGATAAGCCAACCCGGATCAATTTGATACAAAATCTATCCAAGAATACAGATCTGAAAATACGAAACCCAATTTAAACCAAATCCAATTCCAAACCTGAACCCAAAAATCCTAACTGCATTCGTATCAACAGCTAAAAATTCGTCCACGCTACTCAAAATCAATCCACAACAGATTTGTTCAAGATCAATATCAACAAATTAACACTTACCTAAGCGCAATCACCCAACAAGCTTGTTGACACTGCACTGCTCCAATCAGGCGGGGATCAATTTGGTTAAGAGAAGATAATCAATTGAATCATCAACGCACCCTTCTTCTTCTCTTCTAATCGGCTCTGAGCCTTCCTGGCTTTGGATCCCAACAGTTGCAACCGATCTGCCCAATCAACACCCCAGCAAGGATTGCCCTGGTGATACAGCTCCGCACCGCGCGTGAAGAACAACAAGGGATCGACTCCTCGACCGTCGGCGCTGTGTCGAGCTATTCGATCAAGGAACAACTGGGCTGGAAGCTTCGAGAGATGAGGAGGCGGGTGGCTAGGGTTCGCAAGAAGGAGAGGAAGGGAAGAAGTCGGCGTCGCAGCCTTCCCTGCGGCTAGGTCAAGCGAGATCGGCGGCGGCTAGGGCACGCGAAGGGAGTAAAGAAGACAAGGTCGGCTGTGGCTTTGGCTGCGGCGCAGGCAAAGGAGAGTTTATAAGGTGGGGGCTTTTTACAGAAAGGCCCCGCAAGTTTGGGTGATTTTTATTTCTACCCTTAGCAAAGGGTCTAAGCTATTTAACCTTCCAACTTATTGTAATCCACTTTAATAAATTTCTAGGGATAAATTATTTGTCCTTTCGTAATTTAAGAGCTTACCTGTAAACCCTTGATAAGTTTTAAACTTTTACAATAAAGCCCCTTAGGCTCCTCCCGTAGGCCGAAAACCCTAAACTTTATCCGGAAAAATTTCGAAAAATTTTCTGGTCCGGATTTTTGAATTGTCGTATTTTACAAGTTGAGGGTGATTTATGTGAATTTTCACAAGGCCTTGTAACCCTAAAGGTTTCGGCCAAGAAGGGTCCTAGGGCAAGGAGTTAGGGCTTACTTCAAGTATGGGTTCCTATGGCTCCTAGGGTATGGTATGGATGGTGTAGATGATTAATTTGGAAATTTTAGGAATCTTTTCCATGAACCCATGGCCCTTGCATGTTTCGGCCAACCCAAGAAGAAGGGCTAGGAGTTAGGGTTAACCCTAAACATGAGCCCTAATAGCTTCTTATGGCCTTATAAGTAATGTATGGTCTTTTTCCTTACCTCATGCTACCTTATATGTCAATTTAATGACAGAACCCCTCCTTACAAGGTTCGGCCAAGCAACATGATTAGGGTTTAGGTGGAGTTAGGGTTTCAAGAATGATGGTTTATGGCTTATTATGATCTATAAATATAGGATCAAGCATGTGGTAGAAAATTATGTTACCTATAACCCTAACCTTAAGTGTTATGTTTCATGTTGGTATATTATGTTTGATGCCATGCTTAGTAAGGTTTATTCATGAATGTCTTATGTTCTATGCCATGCTCTTAGATAGTAAGTAGCATGTTTATAGAAGTTCTACCCATGCATGCTTGTGATAGATACTATACTTATGTATACAATGTAATGTTTATCTTATGTATCATGATCATGCAAGTTCTATGAATTAGGAGGATGGTCTATGTAAATATGTCAATTTTATGAATATAATGCAATGCTTATCTTATGTCTCATGATCATGCAAGCTCTATGAATTAGGATGATGGTCTGTGTAAACATGTCATGTTCTATGAATACAATGCAATGCTTACCTTATGTACCATGATCATGCCAGCACTATGAACAAGAATGATGTTTATGTAAGCATGTCATGTTTTGTGAATGAAGATAATGCTTATGCCTTAAGGCATAATGATGCTATGCATTAAGTATGAACGATGAAAGGTCAAGTATGATTTATGTCATGCTTCATGTAACAAGGTTATGTTATGTTTAAATATGCTATGAATGTCCCATGAATAATGAAGCATGTGAAGTTATTTTACTTTATGAATGGGCTTGTACCGGACCGAAGTATGTGTCCAAGGGATGGGCACCTTAAGAACACCCCGGTTCTGGACTACCGACTATGCTGTCCATGGTTCTGGGACTACCGAAGCTGTCCAACAGGGATGGGCACCTTAAGAACGCCCCGGTTCTGGACTACATACTATGCTGTCTATGGTTCTGGGACACCGTAGCTGTCCTTACCCTAGTAGGTCCCGGCTCGCTACCTCGTATTTACTTAGGGATGCGCGCTTATGATGATATGTATGTATGGTACAAGCCGGGGACCCCAATGATTGATGATTATGTTTAAATATTTAAAAGTATTGATTTTTAAAGTTAAGCATCCTTATGTATATGCATTTGACTCATGCATTCATTCATGTTATGCATTATGCCAGGATAGTAATGTTTTATGCTTATGTTTCATGTTAAGAATTATGCATGATAGGAAACGTCTTATGTTTATGTTTATGTTAAGAAGATGCCCATATGCTATGTTAGAAATCATGCCATGTTAAGTAGATTTATGTTTATGTTTATGCCATGTATCATGCCATGTTAAGTATATTTATGTTTATGTTTATGCCATGTATCATGCCATGTTAAGTATACTTATATTTATGTTAATGCCATGTCTCATGCTATGTTAAGTGTGTTTTATGTTCATGTACTATGCAAGAACTATGTCATGCTAAGTGATTTTAGATGCTTATGTCCTATGTAAAGCACCAAGTTATGTTCATGTTTCGTGTGCTTATGATTACTTTGATGAATGGTTTTAGTGAGTAGGAAAGAGTCTTACTAAGTCTATGTGCTTATAGTCTTATTTTCCTTATACCGCAGATCAAGCAGGAGGACGATGAGGAAGTAGCAGGAGGGGCAGGAACGTGTGTGTGGTAGTGACTTGGCTAAGAAAAAGATATATTTACAAGTCTTATGCTAAACTTTACGTTTGCTACTTATGTACCTAATGGATGGCTTATGTGACTTCATGACATGATGATAAGTACGGTGTTAATAATGCTAAGTTCCCATGTCACTATGTTAGGAAGGATAGCTAGGTGCATGTATGTGTAAGTTTAACTTATTCCGCTGCATTACGATGTTCACATGCCCCTACGTATGTTAGCGTAACGCCGCTTTATGAAAAAAAAAAGCGGGTGTTACACTATCGTCCCTCGGATGCGCACGCAAGCCTTCCCTTGGCTTGCCTCAATGCCACCCTTCACGTGTACCCTTGAAGTCCACTTCCTGGCTTGCCCTTGGAGCTCTCCTCCCTCGGCTCTCGTCCCTCGGATATGTCCACCATGTGTGATTCTCCAAGTCTTGCAAACTCAATCACACACATCAAATACAACACAACACTCTAACCTTAAACATATTCACCCACATATCAAAACCATGATCTTCCAATCATTTAAGGGCCGATTGCCTCAACAATCTCCCCCTTTTTGATAAGTGGCAATATGTTTAAGTTAGAGATAAATAACATCCATAATAACAATAGCAATAGATAGCAATTGAAAAAGCATGAGACATAGTGACCCTAAGAGGTAACCTCCCCCTTAATCTATGTCTTCCCCCATTTTCAATTCTAGTCACAATCCAAGTTAAGTTTCCACTTAACAACAGCAGTATGTTAAAAATATAAGACATATCATAACCTAAGAGGTACCTCCCCCTTAATCCATGTCTTCTCCATTTTTAAACATTCAATTTCTAAGTTAGAAAGAACACATTAAACCATCCATTTCAAGTTGAAATTCTAACTTAAACCACCCATTCTCCCCCTTTGACACCATCAAAATGATTGCCCCAAGCAACCACAACCCATGGTATCATATGAGAGAATTTTCAATTTCTGAAATTTCTCACAGAGGCTGAAAACTTGCGTACCAGTCGACTGCCCATAGGGCAGTCGACTGATACGCTATCAGTCTGATTTTTCAGGTTTTCTGCCGAATTTCAGAAACTCCCAGAAAATTTCAAAAATTATAAAATTTTACATACATGTTTGAAATGTTATACTCTATCAGGGAAAAATATTAAACCATATAAAATTTCAAACATGCATGACTTTTGATAAAAATCCAAAAGTTTTGAAAACCACTATATTTTGTATCAAACTTTGAAACCAATTTTGCAATCATATGACTTTTAAAAGCATGGCAAAGTATATAAAGCATAAAATGGTTTTCCAATGATTAAAATGTCCAACTATGATCTTTGGGCAAAGTGTTCATTGATTAAACACTTGTTTTCCCCATAGTTGGTCTAGTTTTCATATTTTGATACTCTCAATGGTTCAACAATGTGCCACAAGCACAAGTGATTTAAATGTATCACCCTAATGGATCAAGCACCCTTTTTCAAAGCTAATATCTCCAAGTTCATCCTATACTTCCACAAAACACATTCTAAGGCCTCTTCTTAAGGATGTAAACTCTGATTCGGGAAGAGGCTTAGTAAAGATGCCGGCTAGGTTCGATTTGATTCAACATAGTGTAGTTTTATGTCTCCCCTTGCTACATGGTCTCTAATGAAGTGATGTTTCACTTCAATGTGTTTTATCCTAGAATGGTGAACCAGATTTTTGGTTAAGTTGATTGTGCTTACATTATCACACAAGACTTTGACCTTGGTGTAATGTAGCTCATAATCCTCTAAGGTGTGCATTATCCAAAGGAGTTGGGAAACACACCCACCCATTGCCACATATTCCGCCTCCGTTGTTGATAGGGCAACGCATGGTTGTTTCCGACTACTCCAACTAACTAAGGAAGACCCAAGGAATTGACACCCTCCACTTATACTCTTCCTATCTAACTTGCAACCCGCATAGTCCGAGTCAGTGTATCCAATTAGATCAACACTAAGAGTTCTAGGATACCAATGTCCGACATTGAGGGTCCCTTTTACATACCTTAAGATTCTCTTAACTACAACTAAATGGGACTCTTTGGCACAAGATTGGTACTTTGCACACATGTCTACCGCAAAAAGTATGTCGGGTCTACTAGCGGTTAGGTATAGGAGGTTACCAATCATGCTCCTATATTGTTTAGAGTCTACCATTTTCCCTTCAATGTCACTATCCATTTTTACATTGGTTCCTATGGGTGTAGATGCTACCTTAGCATTTTCTAAACTAAATTTCTTTAACATCTCCATAGCATATTTGGTTTGAAAGACATGTGTACCTTCATTAGTTTGTTTAACTTGAAGGCCTAAGAAGAAGGTTAACTCTCCTACAAGGCTCATCTCAAATTCATCTTCCATACATTTGATGAATTCTTGTAGGAAGTCATTATTTGTTGACCCAAAAATGATATTGTCTACATAGACTTGGGCAACAAATATTTCCTTGTCCTTAGATTTTAGGAACAATGTTGATTCAATTGTTCCTCTCCTAAATCCTTTAGATACTAGAAATGAAGAAAGCCTTTCGTACCAAGCCCGGGGAGCTTGTTTCAATCCATATAAGGCTTTTCTTAGTTTGAACACGTGTCTTGGAAAGTTAGGGTCCTCAAACCCTGAGGGTTGTTCTACATAGACCTCTTCCTTAATGATCCCATTAAGGAATGCCGACTTCACATCCATTTGGTGGAGTGTGAAACCCATGTGAGCGGCATAGGCTAGTAGAATTCTAATTGATTCTAACCTAGCTATGGGGGCATAAGTCTCATCATAATCTAATCCCTCAACTTGGTTAAACCCCCGAGCTACCAATCTAGCCTTGTTCCTAGTGATTTTACCTTGGTCATCTAGTTTGTTCCTAAAGACCCATCTTGTGGTCACAATGGTACAATCAGTGGGCCTAGGAACTAACTCCCAAACTTGACTCCTCTCAAATTGATTTAGCTCTTCTTGCATGGCTAAGACCCAATCAACATCTCCCAATGCTTCATCAATGGACTTGGGTTCTAATTGGGAGATAAGAGATATTTGACTAGTTTGATCCCTAAAGTAGGACCTAGTCCTTACTCCTTGAGTGACATCACCCACTATTTGGTCAATAGAGTGATCATGGTGATGTCTCAAGGGTCTAGAGGTTGTGGGTTCATTTACTCCTTCTTCCTCATCCTCTAGGGTACTTCTCACTCCCCCTTGATCATTGCCCTCCAAATGTAGGTCTTGAATTCTTTGGGCAAGAGGTTGGACCTCCTCTATATCCTTATCAATAGAAGCCTTTCTAGGGTAGGTACTAGTCGTTTCATCAAATTTGACATTTGAGGATTCCTCAATCACTTTTGTCCTCTTGTTGTACACTCTATAACCCCTACTAGTCAATGAGTACCCTACTAGAATTCCTTCATCGGCTTTTGACTCAAATTTCCTTAGGTCATCTTTGGTGTTTAAGATGTAGACTTTACATCCAAAGACCCTAAAATATTGGACTTGAGGTACCCTTCCATTCCACAATTCAAAGGGTGTTTTCCCTAGAAACCTATGTACCAACACCCGGTTTTGAATATAGCAAGCGGTGTTAACCGCTTCGGCCCAAAAATAGCTAGGAAGAGAGTATGCATTAAGCATAGTCCTAGCAGCTTCTTGTAGTGCTTGGTTTCTCCTCTCAACTACTCCATTTTGTTGAGGAGTCCTTGGGCATGAAAATTCATGCTTGTACCCATTTTCAACACAAAATTGTGTGAAGCTAGCGTTTTGGAACTCCCCACCATGGTCACTCCTAATTCGATTTATTTTGGTATGTTTTTCATTTTCTACCCTCTTACTAAATCCTATAAAGATCTCTAGGGTATCATCCTTATGTTTCAAGAAATAAACCCAAGTAAATCTAGAGAAATCATCTACTATGACTAGGCAATATTTACTCCCCACAAGTGAAAGGAGTACTATGGCAATCAAATAAATCTATGTGCAAAAGTTCTAAAGGCAAAGAGGTAGTGGTTAGAGTTTTACCTTTGTGTGATGCTTTTGATTGCTTACCCTCTTGGCATGCATCACACAACTTGTTCTTCTCATACTTGATCATTGGTAGCCCCTTCACCAACTCTTCCTTGGCCACTCTTGCAATGCTCCTCATGTTGGCGTGTCCAAGTCTTTGGTGCCACAACCATCCTTCTTCTTCTTTAGACATGAGACACTCAACAACATTGTTAGTAGCATAAGATAGATCAAGATAATATAGATTTGCCTCTCTAAACCCTTCTAATATGATAGCATTTGATTCATTATGTCTAATGATGCATGTTCTAGCATGAAATTCTACTTTAAAACCGACATCACATAATTGACTTACACTTAATAAATTAAACTTCATGTCTTTGATTAAAAGTACCTTATGAATCGAAATAGTGGGAGATACCTCAATTGTGCCCCTACCAATAATCCTCAACTTTCCACTATTCCCAAAGGAGACCGTCCCTTCTCTTAGGTAGCTTATAGTGGTGAACTTGCTCGCATCCCCGGTCATGTGTCTTGAGCATCCACTATCTACTATCCACATAGTTCCTTCACCTTTACCTAAACAACATGGAAAATATACTCTTTTGGTACCCATATCTTTGATCCATAAGCATCATTTAGAAATCTCTTAGGTACCCATGCCTTCTTTGTGGTTCCCCTAGCCCCTAATCTCCTAGATGCACCAATCCTACCGGTAAGTGAGACAAAGGCTACCTCCTTTGTCTTAGGCCTATAACCCAACCCGGCTTTGTTATACACAGCCCTTTGACTGTTTATAATCATATCTAGGTTACTTGATCCTACTTGGAATTTCCTAAGGGCCTTCGTGAGGTCATCTACCTGTTTCCTTAATTCCCTATTTTCATTTTCAAGGTGTGAAGCATGTGAAGAGGTAGAACTAGCATGCAAATCTTTAAGTTCAATAGCTTCTACTCTAAGCATGGCAATTTGTTCTTTTAGCTCCTTAACTTTACTTCTAGCCTTAGCTAAGTCCATATTTGTGCTAGAAATTATCTTTACCAAAGTGGAGGAGGGCAAGTGGTATACCTCACTTACCGATGCTTCTGACTCTGATGACGAAGTGGAGGAGCTCTCATCTTCACTACTTGAGCTTCGTTCATCATCTGAAGAGTCCGAGTGATCTTGTGCCATAAGAGCAAAGTGACTTGCTCTTCCTCTTCCTCTGAGGATGAAGGATCATCCCAAGTTGCCTTAAGGTTGGTGGCACCTATCTCCTTTCCCTTTGATTTCTTCTTGTCACTCTTCTTCTTCTCTTCCTTCTTGTCCTCCCTTTTCTTCAATTGGGGACACTCATTCTTCATGTGTCCCTCTTGGTGGCAATTGTAGCATATGACGTCCTTGGCCTTACCCTTACCTTTGGCCCATTTCCTAGCATAGGATTTGTTTGAAAAACTTTTAAAATCTCTACGAAACTTTCTTACCATGAACGCCTCTTGATCGCTATCCAAAGAGGCACTGGATTCTTTGAGTCTGATGACGATGAATAAACCACCTTCTTCTTCTCCTTCCTCTTCTTCTTCTCCTTTTCTGCAACAAAAGCAATACCTTTCTCTTTTACCGAGACATTAGCTTGCTCGTGTAGCTCAAATTTACAAAAAAGATCGTCTAGTTTAACAATTGACAAATCCCTCAATACCTTGTATGCATCAACCATGGATGCCCACAAGGTGGTTCTTGGGAAGGCTTGAAGAACGTACCTGACGATGTCCTGGTTCTCAATCTTCTCTCCAATCACATGGAGCTCATTTATCACTTCTTTTACTCTTCCATATAGCTGGCTGATGGTCTCATTGCTCTTCATGGAAAGGGATTACAGTTGGGCCACCAACAAGTCCTTCTTGGCTCTTCTGGACTCGTTTGACCCCTTGTTCAGTTCAACCAACTTGTCTCATAGTTCCTTGGCGCTCTTGAACGGCCCCACCTTGTTCAGTTGCTCCTTCGAGAGCCCGCATTACAATGTGCTGGTGGCCTTGGCATTTGATTGCGCCCTCTTCATCACCTCCTTTGACCATGATCTCACAGGTGTTGGGTCTCCTCTTTCATCAACGGGTGTCTCGAAGCCATCTGCAACACTTATCCAATTTTCAATGTCATTCATGAGATAGTATTGCATCCTACCTTTCCAATAGGCGAAGTCGTTCCCGTCGAAGAAGGGTGGTCGTGCGGTTGAATATCCCTCTTGGAACGCCATCACAATTGTTTCGGTTGACTATTAGATCTTCCGAAATGCACCGGCTCTGATACCAACTGAAGGATCGTTTAGGCGTGCAGAGGGGGGGGGGTGAATGCACTTTTTCGCGGATCTTTGATCTCTACAGAATTATTAGCGCAGCGGAAATAATATGTAAAAGAATTAGAAATAATGCTAACACTTATCGGTTACTTGGTATCCACCCAGATGGGTGACTAGTCCAAGGATCCACGCCGCGAGCACCACTTTTCACTATCGAAAAGTCTCCTTGAGGTGGAGAAACCTTTACAGCAAGATCTTCCTCTTTACAGATGTAGAAATAAGAGAGAGGAAGCAAAAATCACTCTACACACGAGCAGCACTTCGTCACTATACGGAACCGTACCGTGCACGTAGAACGGTGCTCCTTTTATAGGTGAACAGGACAGATTTGTAATCTGTCCAGCCTGCATCAGTCGACTGCCCAAATGCCAGTCGACTGGCCTAGCATTAATTGCTAGCCAACGGCTAGCCAACGGCTAGCCAACGGCTAGTTTCGGGGTATACTAGTCGACTGCCAAAATGCCAGTCGACTGGTCCGAGGCTGCAAACTTTCTGTGGGTTTTGGCAGTCGACTGCCACAAGGCCAGTCGACTGCCCTGCCTCCCAACTCAGCTCCAGCTACTCTGGACCTTCTCCTTCACGTATGCCTTCAGGTCTGCTCCCTTGGCTTGCCCCTTGAAGTCCTCTTCCTCTGGCTATCGTCTCTCGGATGCGCACGCAAGCCTTCCCTTGGCTTGCCTCCATGCCACCCTTCACGTGTGCCCTTGAATTCCACTTCCTGGCTTGCCCTTGGAGTTCTCCTCCCTCGGCTCTCGTCCCTCGGATATGTCCACCATGTGTGATTCTCCAAGTCCTGCAAACTCAATCACACACATCAAATACAACACAACACTCTAACCTTAAACATATTCGCCCACATATCAAAACCATGATCTTCCAATCATTTAAGGGTTGATTGCCTCAACAGGCATATGTGAAGGAGGGACTTCGGAGTGAAAGTGAGTGATTGTATAAGCTGGGCAGTCGACTGGGAGAATGGCAGTCGACTGCCAGCAAGAACAGAAACTCACAGAATGTTTCTGACCCTAGACCAGTCGACTGCCCCAGGGGCAGTCGACTGGTAACCCCAAAAACTAGCCGTTGGCTAGCAATTAAGGCTAGACCAGTCGACTGCCCCAGGTGCAGTCGACTGGTGTCAGGCTGGACAACTCGTGGAGTTGTCCTTTATTCTTATTTAAAGTGTGACTTTTGGGCACGAGGATGGTACAGTTCTCAAGTGTACCAAAGTGTTGTTCGTGCCAAAAGTGATCAGTTCTTCCTCTCGATTTCTATTCCATCTTGTAAAGAGAAAGAAGACAACCTTGTAAAGGTTTTCTCCACCTTGAAGGAGGCTTTTCATAGTAGAGAGTGTGCTTGTGCGTGGATCCTTGGATTAGTCACCTTTCGGGGTGGATACCGAGTAAATTCTCTGAGTTAGCATTGGATTTCTTATTTTTCATATATTTTGTTTGTATTATGCTAACTCTCTTGTAGAGAAAGTTCAAGAAAAGTGTTATTCACCCCCCCCTCTAACAAGCGCTATAATCTAACAGGTTGTAGTGTTATTAGGTGTGGTTTGTCTTAACCATAGAATTATAGTAGTGCGCTTTGTGTGCATTGAGTAGGACCAAAAGAGAGGTCATGCAATTTTATACTGACTTGATAAATCGGATTAGACCTCGATTTTATATTATGGAGTACAATCTCTAAATCCTGAAATAATAACAGGCACGTATATTTAATTATTATTTCTTTAATTTACCAATGGGCGAGATCTATTCCGCTAGATCGATTGGCCCGGTAAGTTGGGAAATATTATTATCTATATGGTGTGTCGTTGATTATTAAGGGAATTCGTGTCCTAGTGAGTCGGGATGATGATGCCCCCTTGATGAGCTCAAAAGGATCATCATGTTAAATCTTGCAAGTGGACTATGGTCCAACATGATGAAAAGGTTGAGTGGTACTAGTCAAGGATCAAGAGGATGATTAATTAAAATTGTCAGTAATTTAAATTAATCGTCGGGCATTCGATATCTTAAACACGGGGAGATTGATGACTCATAATAGGTGGAGCCCATATGAAAATATGAGGGTTGGTGAGGAAGTTCAATTGGGATCCTTTAGTGAAATGGATCTCCATTAATGGATCAGATTTGGATCCATTAGCAGGACAAGACCCAACTCCTCCTCATGGTCCCTACCATAGCCCTATATATATCCCATAGGAGTCATGAAACCAAGGCTAATTGATCATCCAACAACTCAACTCAACACAACCAAAACCCTACTCTCTCTCCTAGGGTTGATAGGCGTCGGGTGAAGAGGAGGAGGAAGGAAGTGGTTTTCTCCAAAAACCATCTTCATCTTTTCCTTCTTCTTGGCATGCAGCATCAACAGATCCAGGAGGAACATCCTTGTGTTCGGCGAGGAGTAGAAGAGAAGGAGAAGGGGTTGCCAGTAGTAATGGCTTGAAGATTGCGACGTCGGTGGTGAAGAAGAGAAGTCATCTTCTCTCTTCTACTTCTTCTCTAATCTTCCTTCCTTCTTCTTCACCTCCTCTTCCTTGTGGTGCGCAAGCTGTGAGCAGGGAAGGAGGTAGTCAGCTGTTGGAAAACAAGGGTGCTTCTTCCTTGTTGGCGCCGACGGTAGTGAAGAAAAGGATTGAAGGTTCCGGCGGGTTTGTGTTGGAGGAGGAAGAGAACTTCTCTCTTCATCTTGGTCTTTTCATCTCCCTTTCTCACTACCTTGAGGCCGGCTATCCCTTGGAGCAAGGAGAGGCGCCGGCGAGATCAAGGAAGTGGTAGAGGTGGCCGGCAGAAACCCTAGCTTCTAGGGTTTGTTGGCGCAAAGGGATAAGGAAGAAGAAAGGATCAATTGGAGGCTCTTGGTGACTTCGGGTCTTGGCAGTTCATCGCCCATACGACGTCCAAGAGGGGAGGTTCATACGGTAGAAGACTGCGAGGTAAAAGACGAGGTATACCTCTCTTTAGCTCCTTCTTTGTTCTTGATATTTTATGTGATATTTGTTATTGCATGTGTATGCTCTTAATTAATTTTCATAGTTTAATTAATTATTAATTAATATTGATAATTAATTGTGTCATGGACCCTGATAATAAACACAAAAATCGGCGATCCATTCGTTCTCTTTTCCACGGTCGATTGATTCGGAAAGTTACAAGGTCTTAACTTTGGTTTTGGCTAAGTTGTGACTTGAATCAATTAATACGTCGACGAGACGGTCGTTTGGGGGACGAGTCTCTATTCAGATTAAATTTTTAATCCGTAAACATAGAGAGGTCTCTCATGTTCGACCCCATGGTTGCTTAGGAAACCCGCCAAGCTATAATCATCAATTGGTATCAGAGTGAGGTTTCCGGTTTTATGTGTTTAGGATTGGTTAATTTTTACACATTATCATATATGATTATTTTTGTTGGATGATATATGGATGTGTGTAGGCTAACTCTTTGTTGCAGGCACTAGATTCCAACTTATCATGGCTTAGATAATTATGTTATGTGATTGGTTGTGTGATATTTGTAATTAATTAAATCCTCCGGATTGAAGAGGCTAGATAGTATTTAATTTTTGTAATTAAATACGGCACGTGTTTAGCCGAGCATTCATTTACTTTCGATCTAGATTGCATGTACACTCCTTCGTGGAGTATAGGATCGATGGATGTAAATATTTAGCTACTCATCTCAGCTCGGAGATCCCTTCATGGAGGCTTGCGCATGGATAGGGAGGAGTGGACGAGGTGGCGATACGACTGGAGGCGCATTAGAAGACCAAGGCCATGATAGTTGGAAAATCTAGGATTTTTCATATTCATTATGTTGGTTTATGTGCTTGTTGTGGCTGTGTGTATGGAAAATCCTCAAAATTAAATAACTAAGTGGAAGAGGGACCCTAAGGGTCCCGTGGCCTCCATTACAATATGACAAGTGATGCGAACAAGCTCGCGCGTCGGCTCTGAGTGTCTTCCTCCACAACGGATAGGCTTGTTCTGCGGATCACTAGTTCAGAAAAGGTTATAGGGAATTATTTAGGAGTGTGTGATTTCCCCTACGGAAGACACATAATCCGAGGTAATTTCCTTAGTATCGTGTAATGGTAAACACTTAGATGCAAATAATAGTATCCTCCCTAACGGAGTCACTGCTATTATTTGTAGGGCCAAAGAGGACCAACTATTAATTTTATTTGTCAAAAAGTTGGGTTGATAAGATAATAAAATTAAAGGCTAAAACCTCCTCTCATAAATGTAGAGTTCGTATACGTCCACACTAATGTGGCATATGATATTCTCGGTGTTTTGAGGTGTTGGTTGATTTTGAAAATTTATTGTTTTAAGGAATCAATTTATTTTCGAAATATAATGTGTGTGATTGTTGTGATTCTCAGGTGTTTTAAAATGGATCTAGACCCACTTGATTTAATTCAAAGAGAAAACGAACTTAACGCCCCTACTAATAATAATGATTGGGAATTAAACCTGGACTTTGTCGAAACTGCTGAGGAATCCAAATGTGTCCTTGTCGAGTTCTGTGCTGAAAAACCTAGCGAGATTAATGGTGAAAAGGAGATGGAATATTTTAGGCAGTGGTTAGAAGCAGATGGCATGACTCAGAGTCATCAACATTAGGCTTCTTCCATTACCAGTGATAAAACCTCCAAGCTCGATGAACTCTTCGGACACCATAATCGGGTTGCTAGGCAAGAAGTCATGAAGAACTTGACAACGACCATCATGATTGAGGGTATGCCCGTAAGGGAACATGTTCTCAAAATGATGGCTTGGCTGAAAGAGATGGAAATCCTTAGAGGCACAAATCGATGGGAAAACCCAGGTCGATCTCATCCTCTAATCTCTACCAAAGAGTTTTGAGAAGTTTCGCCTAAACTACAATATGGACAAACGTTCATATTCATAGGTAGAACTTCTGACAGAACTCAAGGCGGCAGAGGCGTTTTTTCTTCAGAGTTCATAGACTTTCATTGCTCAAGAGGTTTCTACTTCTAAACCGAAAGGAAAGAAGAAGAAAAAACATGCTGGGGCAAAGAAAATAGCAGGATTACAGGGACCTCAGAGTTGCATGAAGAAGCTGAAAGGCAAGTGCTTCGTGTGCAAGCAGTCTGGACATTGGAAGGTGGACTGTCCCTGCCATCTGAGTAATAATTCAGGTATACTTTTCTCTTTTGTCATTGTAACATGTTTAGAAGTGATATCTACCGGTACCTGGTGTGTAGATACGGATGCCACAAATCATATCTACATTTCCTTGCAGGGGTTCCAGGAAACCCGACGACTAGCTGAGGAGGAGATTACCATCTACATGGGATAGGCTACAGAGATGACTTTTTGTAGTCGGGGTTATTCATTTATGTCTTTTAGATAGGATGATAGAAAGTTTTGGTCTTAAAGAGAATGCTTTTATGTACTTAATTTTTGGAAAGAACTTTTGTTCAGTTTCTGGAATAAGATATTCTATTACTTTTATTATTAAAAGTGGAATAGAAGGATTATCTATTAAAGTACATAGATAGGCAATTGGTTTACTTTTAAAACCAAAAACTCCCATGATGCAATTAGATGTTTAAAAGCTTATCATCTAACCAAGATAAGAGAAAGGTTCCTTCCTAGATGAATCAAACAAATCTTTGGCCTCTAAGGCTTGGTCTCAACCTTAGTAGAATTCAAAGGATGATAGCCAATGGTTCCTTGGGATCATTGGTAGAGGAATACTTCCTAAACCTTTGAATTTTACTTGGAAGGTAAGAAGATCAAGAGGCTTTTTCAAGCCAAGGGGCATAGAGCCAAAGGTATGTTGGAGATGGTTCATCTTGATAAGTATAGGTCCTTAGTCTATCCAGAATAGAAGTAGCGTTGAATACTTTATTTATTTTATAGACATTTATTCAAAAGTCAAACTACATTTACTTGATGTACCGCAAGTCTGAATCTTTGATTAGATCAGAGAATTCAAGACTGATGTGGAGAAACATCATGGTAAAAGTATGGCAACATTACGATTAGATCATAGTGGCAAGTACATCTTAGGATAGTTGCAGGACTCACTTATCAGAGATTGGGAATCAATCATAATTCACTGCACCCGGTGTGCCCCAACAGAACGGTGCAGCACAGAGAAGGAAAAAGTCTCTTAAAGTAATGGTTAAGACAATGATATGCTACTCTGAGATTAGCCAGAATCGTTCTAAGGATATGCTCTGGATACGACAGCGTATATGTTTGATACTATCTGGGTCAGTAGTCTCTAAACTCGTAGAAATGTGGATTGGGCAAAAGCCTAGTCTAAGACATGTTCAGATTTGGGTAGCTCAGCATATGTGCTGAAGAGAGATGCTGATAAGATGCAATCTAGTGCACATGTTCGTAGGCTATCCTAGGGGAACAAAAAGTGGTTTAATGGTCCTAAGGATCAGAGAATATTTGTTGGTATGAATGTCTGATTCTTAGAAAAGGACTATGTAATAAACCACATACCTATGAATAGAATTATTCTTAAGTAACTGAAAAGGGGACATTCTGACCTTAGTACCAACTGTACAAAAGGATATACCATAAGTCACTGCACCTCGTGTCACAGAAGATACACAGGGGATACCTTATCGTAGTGGGAGGGTTGTTAGTCAACCTAAAAGTTTCATATTTTTGGAGAGTCTTTGGACTGCGTCCTTGGTGAACATGAACCGGATCTCTGGACCTATGACGAGGATCATCAGCTTTGAGGAGATAAATCCAGTCATATGGATTTGTTCAAAGGACAGATGAGATTGTGTATATAAGTAATGTGACGGAAACGAAGTGGTATTCTTGTGCTATATGTAGATAATATTTTGTTGATTGGCAACAATAATGAAATACTATCAGACATAAGGATATGGTTGTCCAAACGATTATGAAGGACTTGGGAATAGTAATACACATCCTTGGGGATCAAAGATCTAAGAGATCTCCAGACAAGGATGATGTGTTTATCCCAAGCTTCATACAAAACACTGTCCTAGATCGTTTTAGCATGGAAACCTCCAAGAAAAGTTTTGTACTTTTCAGATGTGGAGCTACTCTATCTAAGGAGATATGTTTAGATTATCTAAGGTGATAGAGCAAGTAATGGCGGTTCCTTTAGCGACAGCTATAGGAAGCCTCATATATGCTAAAAACGAGACCAGATATCTGTTGTACCATGGGCATGGTTAACAGATATCGAAGTAACCCAGGTCAAGGAAATTGGATTGCGGTAAAAGCATATATTAGTGCCTGAGAAGGACTAAGGACTATATGTTGGTTTATCGGGCAGACCAATCTCCTGTGGGTTATATGGATACAGAATTCCAATCAGATAGGGGCAAATATAAGTATTCCTCGGGGTTTTGTGTTTACTTTAGGAGGTGGAATCATTGTACGGGAGAGTGTCGTGCAGCGGCTGCGTGATGAACTCCACCGTGGAAGCTAGATTTTTGGCAGTCTCTGAGATAGCCAAGAAAGCTACATTGTTCAGGAACCTCAAGATGAACTTCGATGTGATTCCTGGTTTGCTTAGTGCTATCACATTTTGTTGTGATTAAAAATGGTATAGTTGCAAACTCGAAGGAATCACGAGTCCATAAGGCAAATAAACACATAGAGCGCAAGTACCACCCAGGAGAGGAAAAGCCGTTGTTGCCTAGATTACATCAGAGGATGACCTAGGAAGATTTTTCTTCACTGAGGCCTTGGTAGCGAGAGCTTTTAGACATGTGAAGGATCAAGGGGTCAGATGTATGACATTTTGAAAACAGCAAGGTCTTTTAGTATAAGTGGGAGATTGTTAGGATGTATACTCAAAGCCTTGCTTTTGGTTAAAGAATATCTACATTTTGAAAAGAGAATCGCAAAATCACACATTGCATATTTATATTAGTATATGCACAAAATATCTCATACTTTGCATTGTAGATAACATGGTGCGTGGTGACGGACAGAAGATCGTGTTATCAGTTCCTTGCAGAAGTATAAGAAAGAGGCTCACAACCGAGATGGAGTTGGACAAACCATCGAGATGGTTGTAGTGTAATTAGGTATGGTTTGTCTTAACCATAGAATTACACTAGTGCACTTTGTGTGCATTGAGTAGGACCAAAAGAGAGGTCATCCAATTTTATACTGACTTGATAAATTGGATTAGACCTCGGTTTTATATTATGGAGTACAATCTCTAAATCCCGAAATAATAACGGGCACATATATTTAATTATTATTTCTTTGATTTACCAATGGGCGAGATCTATTCCCCTAGATCGATAGGCCCGGTAATTTGGGAAATAATATTATCTATATGGTGTCTGGTTGATTATTAAGGGAATCCGTGTCCTGGTGAGTCGAGATGATGATGCCTCCTTGATGAGCTCAAAAGGATCGTCATGTTAAATCTTGCAAATGGACTATGGTCCAACATGATGAAAAGGTTGAGTGGTACTAGTCAAGGATCAAAAGGATGATTAATTAAAATTGTCAGTAATTTAAATTAATCATCGAGCATTCGATATCTTAAACACGAAGAGATGGATGACTCATAATAGGTGGAGCCCATATGAAAATATGGGGGTTGGTGAGGAAGTTCAATGGGGATCCTTTAGTGGAATAGATCTTCATTAATAGATCGGATTTGGATCCATTAGCAGGCCAAGACCCAACTCCTCCTCATGGTCCCTACCATAGCCCTATATATACCCCATAGGAGTCATGAAACTAAGGCTATGTAACGCCCGAAAATTCTCGAAACTAATTTTAGAAATATCTTAGAATTTATTCCAAATTTATGGATATTTTTATAGAATTTTTCCATAAACGAAAATGGCAAAAAGGGATAAAAAGGAAAAAACACTTAAAGGGGATTTGATCCCTAGACCTAAGCTAGAGAGGAGAATGGGCGGACCGACTGGGATGGTCTGCTTTTGTTGAAATAGATTAGCGGAAACAATAGATAAGGTATAATTAGTTAAATTGTTTCCATAAGTATAAAAGGGAAACTTAGGGTTTTTTTTATTCATTCTTTCCCTCATATCCTCTCACCGCCAACTCCCTCTCTCCCTCTCGCGATTTTTTTTCTTCCTCTCGCCCTCTCTCTCGCCCAAGACAAAGGAGAAGCCAAGGGAAGGTCTCATGAGGCCCTATTCTCTACGAGAATTCTTGTAGACGCGAGGAGAATGCCAAGGAGCAAGAAGAACGTCGTTCCCTCGGGAATTTCAGATTTTATTCGTAAGGAAAACCTAGCGCAAGATGTAAGTATCCCTCACCTGCAGTATAAGTAGTTTCGGATGATTTTCCATATGCTTTATTTCCTTGTATTTATGCTTTACGATTAGAAATCGTAAATTATGAACAAGCATGCACATTAGGTGTTTGTTAAAATGTTCAGTTCAGTTAATGCTATAGAAAGCATTAAAGAATAGAAATTCTTGCTCCAGTTTATGATGGGGACCAAGGTCGAACGGGATGGGCTCCTAGTTGCCCCTAGGTTTAGATAACCTAGTAAAAGCAAGAATCAGAAAAGGAAAGAAAATTATAAAAGACTATTTTATTTTCAGTTGGCATTGTACCGGACTTCGGTCCAGGGATAGGCTCCAAGTTGCCTCTAGGTTTAGATAACCTAGTATGGGATGGGCTCCTAGTTGCCCCTAGGTTTAGATAACCTAGTAGAACCCTAATGGATTCGGGATTTGCTACCTCGAGTTTATTAGGGATGCGCGCACAGTTGGTACATTGCCGGGCCCACAGTAGTTGATTATTACTTTCACCTACTATATGTATTTAGTTTTCAGAAATTCATATTAGCATGTGGTGAATTTAATAATTAGTTTTATGTTAGTTAGTTTCAGTTCCAGTTCAGATATATATATGTCATGCTATAGCTTACTTTTCAGTTTTAGTTTAGTATGTGTCATGTCTCAGTTATTTGCCATGACATTTTATGACATGTATTTTAGCATGAGCATAACATGATTGTTTATGAACATGAGCGTGTATTTGCATAGCATGTTTTGAAAAGCATAATCCGAGATTTTATAGTTTTGTGAGGCTAGATGGTACTTACTAAGCTTTATGCTTATTAGTTTGCATTTCCTTATACTGCAGATACAGGTAAAGGAAAGCACTAGTAGTGGAGGCGGCGGGCTTGATGCAAAGTGTGTGTGATGGTGGAGTTGGAATAAAAGTCTTCGAAACTTGCAAAGCATAGAAATAGTCTTTATTATGCTTCTTTAGTTATTCCGCAATATATGATGTGAACCATGTATGAACTTAATTAGACTAGTATTCGTGGTGCCTAGTATGCTTCTTTAGTTTTCTTGTTTATGCTTCTTTAGTTATTTCACGATATATTATGAGAACCATGTATTAACCTGTTTAGACTCGTTATTTGTGGTGCCTAGTATATTAAGGTAGTTTAATTACCTGTGTTAATACTTGCTTAGCGAATGTTGAATGATATAAGTTACTACTTGTAATATGGTAATTTAGATCCATGCTTAAGCTTTAGAGATAAGAACTTGATACTGTCGATTTACATGCTAAATACATAGGGTATGCTTGTTTTAAGATATATGCACCATATAGAATGACATGTAGTAGCTAAGAATGCCCTTAGATATGAATAATGAATGGTTTCAATAAGAAGTTGATATAAACTTGGCACGTTTATGTTTATGCTTTTACATATCGTTGTTGAGATTCCTACCAAGCTTATAAGATTAAAGTTTTGCTTTATTTTAGGCTAGTTAGTACTTTCAACATGTTTATGAATTGTTAGTTCAGTAAATAGCGAAATAAGGATTTTCAAAATTCTCCCAGTTGGTTTAGTATTTTTAGAAATCATTAATTAGCCAATTAGTCAGTTAGTTAGTAGCGATCCGCCTTGAAGCTTAGTACCAGAAGGCGGGTCGTTACAGGCTAATTGATCATCCAACAACTCAACACAACCAAAACCCTACTCTCTCTCCTAGGGTTGATAGGCGTCGGGTGAAGAGGAGGAGGAAGGAAGTGGTTTTCTCCAAAAACCATCTTCATTAGTTCCTTCTTCTTGGCGTGCAGCATCAACAGATCCAGGAGGAACATCCTTGTGTTCGGCGAGGAGTAGAAGAGAAGGAGAAGGGGTTGCCAGCAGCAATGGCTTGAAGATTGCGGCGCCGGCGGTGAAGAAGAGAAGTCATCTTCTCTTCTTCTACTTCTTCTTCTCTAATCTTCCTTCCTTCTTCTTCACCTCCTCTTTCTTGCGGTGCGCAAGCTGTGAGCAGGGAAGGAGGTAGTCGGCTGTTGGAAAACAAGGGTGCTTCTTCCTTGTTGGCGCCGGCGGTAGTGAAGAAAAGGATTGAAGGTTTCGGCGGGTTTGTGTTGGAGGAGGAATAGAACTTCTCTCTTCATCTTGGTCTTCTTCATCTCCCTTTCTCACTACCTTGAGGCCGGCTATCCCTTGGAGCAAGGAGAGGCGCCGGCGGGATCAAGGAAGCGGTGGAGGTGGCCGGCAGAAACCCTAGCTTCTAGGGTTTGTTGGTGCAAAGGGATAAGGAAGAAGAAAGGATCAATTGGAGGCTCTTGGTGAGTCCGCGTCTTGGTAGCTCATCGCCCACACGACGTCCAAGAGGGGAGGGTCATATGGTAGAAGACTACGAGATAAAAGACGAGGTATACCTCTCTTTAGCTCCTTCTTTGTTCTTGATATTTTATGTGATATTTGTTATTTCATGTGTATGCTCTTAATTAATTATCATAGTTTAATTAATTGTTAATTAATATTGATAATTAATTGTGTCATGGACCCCGATAATAAAAACAAAAACCGGCGATCCATTCATCGTCTTTTCCGTGATCGATTGATTCGAAAAGTTACAAGGCCTTATCTTTGGTTTTGGCTAAGTTGTGACTTGAATCAATTAATACGACGACGAGACGGTCATTTGGGGGGTGTGTCTTTATTCGGATTAAATTTTTAATCCGTAGACATAGAAAGGTCTCTCATGTTCGACCCCGTGGTTTCTTAGGAAACTCGCCAAGCTATAACCGTCAAGCTCGTTTTAGCATGCAAAACTCTAAGAAAGGTTTTCTACCTTTTCGACATGGAGTGCCTTTATCTAAGGAGATGTGTCCTAAAATATCAAAGGAGATAGAGGAGATGAAGGTAGTTCCTTATGCTTCGACTGTAGGAAGCCTCATGTATGCTATGTTATGTACAAGTTCGGATATCTTTTTTGCCGTGGACATGGTTAGCAGATATCAGAGTAATCCAGGAGAAGGACATTGGACTACGGTAAAGCATATATTAAAGTACCTGAAAAGGACTAGGAATTATATGCTAGTTTACCAGGCAGATCAATTGCTCCCTGTGGGTTACACAGATTCTGATTTTCAATCAGATAGGGATAACAATAAGTCTACCTCGAGGCATGTGTTTACTTTGGGAGGTGAAGCCATAGTATAGAGGAGTATCAAGCAGAAATACATTGCAGACTCCACCATGAAAGCTGAGCATGTGGCAGCCTCTGAGGCAGCCAAAGAAGTTGTATGGCTCAGGAACTTCTTAATGGACTTAGAGGTGATTCCTAGTTTGCCCAGAGCTATCATAATTTATTGTGATAATAGTGGTGTAGTAGCAAATTCGAAGGAACCACGAGCCCATAAGGCAAGTAAACACATAGAGCGCAAGTACCACCTAATACGAGACATCGTAAAGCGAGGAGAAGTTGTCGCCAAAATTGCATCAGTGGATAACCTGGCAGATCCTTTCACTAAGGCCCTTCCAGCGAGAGCTTATGATAGGCATGTGGAGGGCATAGGAATAAGATATATGGCAGTTTGATGGCAGCATAGTCTTTTAGTATAAGTGGGAGATTGTTAGGATGTATACTAAAAGCCTAGCTTTTGTATGAGCATTTATATTATGGAATAAAAATCACATGGTCATTGTTTGTATTTTATATTTGATATATATGCTATTGTTCTTTACTTTACATTGTAGATAACATGGTGTGTGGTGCCACACAGACGATCATGTTGACAGTCCCTTGCGATGTATAAGTAGTGGCTCACAACCGAGATGGATTTGGACAAACCATCGGAATGGTTGTAGTGTAATTTGGTATTAGTCTATCTTGACTATAGAATTACATTAGTACACTTTGTGTGTATTGAGCAGGACCGATTAGAGGTGATTCGATTTATACTGACTATATAATTGAATCAGACCTCAGATATTATGATGTACATGCTCTTAATCTCGATATAATAACGGACACATGTACTTAATATCTATTTCTTTGATTTACCAATGGGCTAGATTTATTTGTTAAATCAATAGGCCCGGTAAATTGAGAATTAATATTATTTACATGGTGAGTTGTTGATTATAGCAGAAAACCGTGTCCTAATGCGTTAGGATGATGATATCCCCTTGAGGAGCTCATAAAATTCATCATGTAAATCCTGCAGGTGGACTTGGACGACATGATGATAAGGTTGAGTGGTACTACTCATGGAGTTAGATATTAATTAATTAAATTGTCAGTAATTTAATTAATTAATGAACATGCGAGATCTTAAACACGGGTAGATTATGTACACATAATATGGTGGAGCCCATATTTAATTATGGGGTTGGTGCGGTAGTTCAATGATAACCCATTAGTGGAGCGGGTTATCATTAATGGGTCAGGCTTAGGATCCATTAGGAGACCAAAACCAACTCTTCCTCATAGTCTCTATTGTAGCCTATAAATACCTCATAAGTCATGAGACCAAGGCCATAATAAATAACCTAATACCCTAAACCTCTCTATTCTCTCTTCCTCTCTCTCTCCTAGGGTTGGGCAGCACCGACGATGAGGGAAGAAGAAGAAGGGTCGGCGAGAGAAGAAAGCTTCATCTCTTCTCCTTTATTGTCTTCCTCTTCCACTTCCATCCCTTGGGCATGCGTAAACCAGAAGCAAGGAGGAGGAATGGCTGACAGCAACAAAGCAAGGAGAATTCTCTCCTTTCGGCGTCGGCGACAAGGGGAAGAAGGAGTGGGGTCGGCGGCTAGGGCTTGGAGGAAGGAGAGAATTCTTTCTCTCTTCTTCTTCTTCTTCTTCTTATCTTCTTTTCCTTCTTGTGCTTGTGGCTAGGTCAAGAAAAGGGAGGGTTTGCTTCTTTCCTTTGGTCAGCGGCAACAAGAGGGAGAGCTAGGGTTTCAGCACAAGCTTGGAGGAGGAAGAAGGAGGCTTTGATGACTTCATTTCTTGGAAGGCCTTCACCCACACAACGTCCAAGAAGAGGATAGGAATACGATAGAAGATCAAGAGGTAAACAAGATGTATAAATCTTGTTCTTGTTCTAGTTTAATTATTGTATTCATTGTATATCATGGACCCCGAAGATAAATACAAAAATCAGCAATCCAAACATCGTCGTTATTCCGCGGCTATTCGACAAAAGAGTTAGATTTCTTGAACAACAAGTTTGTTCAAGCGATCACTCAATCGAATAGTACGATGATGAAAATGGTCGTTCGAAAAGTTTCTTTCCATCCGAATTGTTTCTAATTAATAGAAAATTTTAATCTGGGGACATGAAGAGAATCACATCTGAATGGGAAACCAACAGTCACAATACATTGTAACAAGACTTCCACCATCCTCAGCATCTTCAAATGCTTTATGAACCTTCCCAACCAGACAACTTCTTGTACTACCACTACACAAGCCACATACTCAGTCTTCATTGTCGACAGCGCTACACAATCCTGTTTCTTACTGTTCCATGAGATGATACCACCATTCAGCAAGAAAGTATAGCCAAATGTGGATTTTCTGTCGTCAAAGTCCCCTGCCCAATCTGCATCTGTATAGCCCTTCAGGCTCAGCTTTGATCCTTGGAAGCTGAGATAATAATCTGTTGTTCTTTTGAGATATCTGAATATCCTTTTCACCGCTTTCCAATGTCTCGATCCTGGGTTTGATTGGAAACGACTAACTAAGCCAACAACATAGCGTATATCAGGACGAGTACACAACATAGTGTACATCAAACTACCAATGGCACTAACATATGGTTTTTTCTTCATATCGGCTATCTCTTTAGGAGTCTTGGGAGACATACTTTTGCTCAGAACAACACCTTTCATTGTATGCGTTTGTTCAATGTTGCAATCCAACATATTAAAGTGTTGTAGTATTTTAGTGATATAAGCTTCTTAGGACAAACCCAAAAGCCTTTTTGATCGATCATGAATGATCTGCACTCCTAAGATGTACTCAGCTTCTCCCATATCTATTATGTCAAATTGTGATGAAAGTCATGATTTGACTTCAATCACAAACTTTAGATCACTTCTAGCTAATAGCATATTATCAACATATAATGATAAAATGACAAACTTTCATTTATCCTTCCTTAGGTAAACACAATGATTCTCATTGATCATTTCGAAACCATAAGACAAAATGTCTTCATTGAATCTTATGTTTCATTGCCTTGACGTCTGCTTTAGCCCATACATAGACTTCTTAAGTCTGTTGGTGCAAAATGCATCAGTGATGAACAATCATCCTCCAGTGTTTCGATGTTTGATAATATACTTCAGTTAAACAAGGTAAGGGTTAGTCAAAATGATCAAGGGTTAAACCAAACAGGACCTTATGTTTGGTAGGGTAAACCCAGGTCTTGATCAGGTTGACAAGGGATAGCCAAACAAGATCTGATGTTTGGCAGAATGAATAGAACCTAGGGTTGGTCAGTTTGACCAAGGGATCAAACCAAACCAGACTTAAGGTTTGGAATTACATTTATCTAAAGATTGAGGAAGTCTAGTCAGGATTATGATGACTAGCAAAGAAGTGATTCTGATTGAAGAAATCCAGGTGAGTGAAGCCGGGTCCTAGCAAGGGAAGCTAGGTTGAAGAGATCCTAGCGAGTGAAGCTAGGTGAACTAAATCCTGGTGAGTGAATCTGGGTCCTAGCTTCACTTGAAGCTAGGTGAACTAAATCCTGGGACCCAACAAGTGAAGCTAGGTGAACTAAATCCTGGTGAGTGAAGCTGGGTCCTAGTGAGTGAAGGTAGATTGGACTAAGTCTTGGTGAGTGAAGTTGGGCACGAAGTCTTGGTCCGAGGGACTAAGCACTAAGTCCTGGTCGAGGATCGGGCAACGGAGTCTTTGCCGAGCGATGATGGTGGACAGAAGTAGAGACGGGTCGAGGTCGGACATCTCGAGATCCAAATTCTCGAAAGCCGAGCAAAAGTCCTGTGATGGCCTGCGACCTCGGGTCAGGTTTTGACCACGTGGTAGGCGCCTGAGTCGTGTGAGGCGCCTGGGAAGGAGCTTATCCCATCCATGAAGTTTGCGATTACGGATCAAGTTTGACCATACTGAGGCGCCTCAGAGGCCTCTATGGTGCCCGAGAAGCTATTATAAAAGGGGCTTCGACCCCTCAATACAGGACACCAACTTCCACATCAATCTAAGCATTCTTTGCAAAGAAGAAATGCTCAAGTCAAAGCTCTACGACCAAGGAGGCTCCAGGAAGAAGCGTGCGGCTCTTCAGACTTCTGGATTGACCGGATCTTCAGTTTTCTTTTGGTTTGTGTTTCATTTACGTACTTAATTTATTTATCCTTTTGCTTATAAATTCAAACTGTAAGACGGGTTTCTCTGCCTCTAGAAAGTCCAAAAAGGAGATCATTAGTGGACTCACGATTGAGTGCTTAGGCCTTGGACGTACTGACCCTAGGGGTTGGGAACCAAGTAAAACCCGCTTGTCTCTTGTCCTTTGTTTCTCTTTATTTTTTTCCGTTGCGTACTAACCCTGATAGAGAGACAAACGATGAGTTTTTCGACGAACTTGTGATAAGATTTACGAGTCGATATTCACCCCTCCCCTCTATCGACCGGCAACGATCCTACAAAGTCTACAAACTTTATTCTCTTGGCCCTCATCTATATAACCTTTTGGCTGTACCATATAGATTTTTTCGTCAAGATTACCATTAAGGAAAGTCATCTTTACATCCATTTGATGTAATTCTAAGTCAAAATGTTCCACTATAGCTAGGATGACTTGTATTAACACAAACTTCATAACTAGGGAGAATGTCTCTTCAAAATCAATACCCTCCATTTGGATATATCCTTTTGCAACCAAACGAGCTTTGTATTGATTAATCGACCCATCCTCTTTCCTCTTAATTTTGAGAATCCACTTATTTCCAATAGCCCTTCGGCCCGGAGGAAGATCGACAAAATGCCAAACTTGATTCTTTCTCATGGACTCCATTTCCTCATCCATTGCAACTTTCCATTTTTCCTTAACTGAGCATTTCAATGCTTCCTCAACTGTTCGAGGTTCTTCATCATCAACTAAGAGAATCATTAATGTCTCATTCTCAATGTCAAACCTTCTCCGAGAAATAATCTGACGACTACTTCTTCGTAGGTTAGACTGTTGAGAAACTGACTCATTCATAGGTCATTTACTCCCACTAGGTTGACTAGATTTAGGTATCCCTTGTGATTCCTGATTCGCTGATAAAGGAATAGAATCCTCCTCCTCTTTTGTAAATAGAGGAATCAATTTATCAACTTCACCTTTTGTTGGGAACTCAGTTTTGAGAAAAGTAGCATCTCTTGACTCTATTTCAGAGATGGTTCCATCTTGTTGCTCGCCAATAAAAACATAACCCTTAGAGGTATCAAAATATCTTACAAAGATACACTTTCTATCCCTTGGTCCTAATTTTCCATATTTGTGAGTTTTGTCATGAATATAAGCAGCTGACCCCCATGGTCTTAGATTACTTAAATCTGGTTTTTTACCTGTCTAAAGTTCATATGGAGTATATGGAACAGATTTAGAAGGCACCCGATTAAGTATGTAGGTTGTTGCCAATAATGCATCTCCCCAATAGGAAATAGGCAAATTAGCTCAAGTCATCATCGACCTAACCATTTCAAGAAGAGTTCAATTTCTTCTTTTAGCAACTCCATTTTGCTATGGAGTCCTAAGGATAGTTAACTGTCTAATAATCCCTTTCTCATTACATATTGTCTTGAATTGATCAGACAAATATTCACCTTCACGGTCAATGCGAAAGGTTTTAACCTTACGTTCCAATTGATTTTCTACTTCGTTAAAATAATGATTAAAGCAATCTAATGCCTCAAATTTATGAGAAATCAAATACACATGACCAAAACGCGTGAAGTCATCAATAAATGTAATGAAATAAGAACTTCCATGTCTAGCCTTCACATTCATTGGATCACAAATATCTAAATGAATCAATTGCAATGGTGATTCAGCCCTAATAGTCTTATCAAATGGTTTCCTAGTTGCTTTTCCAACAAGACAATGCTCACATATAGACAAGTCAACTTTAACACGAGTATTGAGCAGACCCTCTCTTGCTAATCTATTCATTCGTTCTTGTCCTATATGTCCCAATCTAGCATGCTAAACTTCATCATTAACATCAACATCGCTAGTAAGAGCAATATTTGAAAAACAACCATTATTTCCATAATTAACATCTGGTTCTACATTAAGAACCATGAAACTGTTTGATACATAACCATATCCAATTAACACAGAGTTAATTTTTAGTTCCACACAACAACTATAAAAGTTCATACAGTAACCCAATTCAAGAAGACAATTAACAGAAACTAGATTCCGTCGAATCTCAAGAGCATACAGGACATCATGCAGAAACAAGATACGCCACCACAAAGGTTGAGTTTTCAAATGTCAATTCCTTTGACTTCAATTCTTGCATTGTTTCCCACATATATTCACTTATTGCCAGCTGGTACCCGACGGAACTTCACGTATATAGCTCGATCACGAGCTACATTGTTCGTTGCTCCTGAATCTATAATCCACAAAGGATAAGAATTAGCTAACAACACTGAACTAGCAACATAAAACTCATGAAAAGAAGACAAACATAGATCTACCTTTTTTGGCTCAGTACATTCCCAAGAAAGTGGCCTTTCTTGCCACAGTTGTAGCAAGTCAGCTTTCTTTTAGGTTTCTTTCCATACTTCTTTCCTTTCTTCTTGATTGGGTCTTGCACAGCAGTAGCACCAACTTCTTTTCCCTTACTATTTCCTTTCTTGAACCATCTTTTCTTATTCTTGAATCCAGAACCTTCAGCTATAAAATCTTGTTCAGAAATCCTCGCAGATTTTATTCTCTCCGCCTCCAGTTCAATATGGCGCAAGACATCAATGAAAGTCTTGATGCTCTCACTGTAAGTAAGGTTTTGTTTCATGGTTTCCCAAGAATCAGGAAAGGAATGAATAACTGCCTGAACCTGTTGTTCATCGGTCAACTCATTACCAGCAGCCTTTAGCTCCTGAATCATATTCCCCATTTCTCGCAGATGTTGAGTCATGGTAACATTCGGGCGCATTTTACAACTATTAAACTTGATTATCAGTTGGAGAAGCTTACATAGACTAATTCCACTTCTCTCTCAAGGCTACCTAGATAGCCTGAGCTGATGGTAGTGGCTCATACTCAAATATCAGATCGTCTGCCATTGAACTAATCAATATCCCCTTAGTAGTGAAGTCCTTTTTCTTACATGACCTATAGACATCAAGATCAAGTTTATGTTGTGCAGTTAACCCATTAGCAGGTTCTTCCATGAACTGATTTACAACCTCTAGAACTTCTTGTTCCTCAAGAACATATTGTATCTTGAGATGTCATATTTTATAATTATCCCCATATAATTTCTCTCCCTTGTTCAGTTCGACTATAATGTTCTTAGTTGCATGATCTATCATAAATAATCATATTATTCAATAATTTAGTGTATATCATTTGTACATAATTTATGGTTGACTTAATGTAAATTTAAGTCGGTTTATAAAATCAAATAGTAACTGCGTTTTCACTCATTATTCGTATGATCCAATCTAATTACATTGATCAATTATATTATATACATCCCATCAAACGAACTAATCATTTCTATTATATGTGAACTAATCATAGAATGAACTAATCATTAAATATGAACTAATCATAATTAAGTCAGTTAACACAAAATATAACTTTTCATTAAAGTATATTACTGTCCGTTCATAACAATAGTATCTATATAACTTTATTAAATGAGCTTATTCAATTCGTACACAACGTACACAACAACAGAATTTAATGAACTAGATAAGCTGATGTAACGACCCGGAAAATTTTCTCAATATTTTCTTTAAAATATTGATCATGTCTAGATAAATTTTCGAGGAACATAGAGATACTAGTAGGAACCTTAGCATGATCAGCCATGATTTTCTATATGGAATAAGAAGATAAGTACTAATGGGCCTTCCATGGGCTTTTCTAGTACCATGATTATTAGTGGATCTTAGGTAGAATTGAATATAAATAGAAATAGGTTTAAATTAGGAATATTAGCATGGCTATTGGTAGGCCTTAGGGGGTATTGCCGAAATTAAAAGAAAAAATAAATAAATAAATAAAAATAAAGTGCATGGACCAAGGATTGAACCTTGGACCTAGTGTAACACCATGCATGCACTAACCAATTCACCTAGCAAGGGAGTGCTAGTAGGGAATGAAGAGGATTTTGGTTAAGGCTTAGGGAAGTGAAGAGTCATCAAGAGAAGAGGCACCATGACCCTTCACTTGCCCCCCTTCATGTAGTATAAAAGAGTAGATGAGAGGGGAAGAGACATAGGAGTTACTCTTTTTCTTCTCTTCTCCCACCCAAGCCATTCCTCTCCTTCTTCTTTCTTCTTCTAGCCGAAACCCACAAGGGTTTCTTTTCCTTAGAAAAGCTTCACAAAGGACTCCATCTTGAGGATCCAAGGCTTACTACAAGGCTACAAGGGCTAGGGGTGATCAAGGGACAACAAGGTCTTCATCCTCTTCTCTATTTAGTGTCTATAACCAAAACACCAAGGGTAAGACTCCCTCACCTGTGGTATAATGGTTTTCCTTTGATGTTTGTTATGATCTAAGTCTTTGTTTAAGATCTAAGTTGAGAAATCCATGAAGGTGAACTTCTAGGGTTTCGGCCACCACCATGATTCCATGGCTAGGATTAGTTTTAACTCTCTAATGATGTTTCTTATGTCTTCTCATGATGCAAGGGATGTTAATGGTGATTCATGTGAATTTTTACATGCCTTATGATCCTTGTAAGTTTCAGCCAAAACCCCTAACCCATGATTGGAATTTGATCTAACCATTCAAACATGTTTATTTTGTTCCCCTATGACATGATGGATAGTAATTGTGTTTTATATGAATTTTTCCATGAATTTATGGCCCTTTAGGGTTTCGGTCAAGAGCTACTCTAAGGCTAAGGGATTAGGGTTAGCTTCAACTATGGGATCAAATGTTTTCCTATGGCATTGTATGTTTGTATGGGATGTTATTTGTGACCTATATGAACTTTCCATGGACTTATGGTCCTTTAGGGTTTCGGCCAAGACCATGATCTAGGGTTTGGATTGGGTTAAGGTCTCAAGGATCGATATTTGTTTATAGGTTACCATGATGTAAGTATATGGTTAAGCATGATGTAAGGATCTCTATGTTACCAAGACCCTAGCTTTATGTGTTATGTATCATGACTTTGTATGTTTAGGTTATGTGTTATGTTTTACTCATGAATATTTTACATTATATACCATGAACATATGTAATTGATGTAGGGGTAGGTTGAATAGAATAATGCATGTAGGATGTTAAATGCCTATAATAGAAATATGTGTATGAAGGTCTATGCATGTTCTATAATGAATGTCATGAACCTAAGTACTGTAGAATGCCATGAACCTAAGTGGTATGTATCACGTTTATATGTATTTTCCCCATGCATGCTCTAGGATGGATACTAGGATTATACATGCTAGATGAAATGTACCATGTATGAACTGCATGTTTATCTTATGTACCATAACTCGGCAAGTTTTATGAACTAGGATGATGTTTATACTTTAGGACATGATTATGTATGTATGTCATGGTTTATGAATGAAAACGATGAATGAAGTTATAGTTCATGCCTTCAAGGCATAATGATGATATGGAATGAAAATGATAAATGAAGACAAGGCTCATGCCTTCAAGGCATAATGATGATGTTAAGTATTAAGAATGAATGAATATGCCATGTATGTTTTATGAATGAAGAAGCATGTGAAAGTGTTTTATTTTATGAATGGGCTTGTACCGGACCTAAGTAAGGTCCACGGTTCTGGACTACCGATGAAGCTGTCCACGGTTCTGGACTACCGATGAAGTTGTCCACGGTTCTGGGACTACCGATGAAGCTGTCCTTACCCTAGTAGGTCGAGATTAGCTACCTCGTATTTATTTAGGGTTGCGCGCATTTGATGTATGAATGTGGTACAAACCAAGGCCCCTATGATATTATGATTATGTTTAAGTATTTATAATTATGGTTTTCAAATAAGCATCCTTATGATATATGCATTTAACTCATGCATCCATTCATGTTATGCATTATGCTAAGATAAGTATGTTTATGCTTATGTTCATGATTTATGTTAAGAATATACTCATGATTCATGCTAAGGATATGTTTATGCTTATGTTCATGATTTATGTTAAGAATATACTCATATGTTCCTGATTTATGTTAAGAATATACTCATGATTCATTCTAAGGATATGTTTATGCTTATGTTCATGATTTATGTTAAGAATATGCTCATGATTTATGCTAAGAATAGGCTTATGTTTATGTTAAGAACCATGTCATGTTAAATGTCTTTTATGCTTATGTTTATGTTAAGAATCATGTCATGTTAAATGTCTTTTATGCTTATGTTTATGTGAAGAACCATGTCATACTAAATGTCTTTTATGCTTATGTTTCATGATAAGAATCATGTACTGTTAAATGTTCATATGATTATGTTTTATGTGACGCATGAATTTTAGTGAGTAGGAAAGGGTCTTACTAAGCCTGTGTGCTTATAGTCTTATTTTCTTATACCGCAGATCAAGCAAGAGGGTACTAAGGGAAGCAGCAGGAGGGGCAAAAGCGTGTGTGTGGTAGTGACATGGTAAAGGATTCTTTATTTATACTTGTTGCATGTCTTGTGTTTGGAAATGCCTCCTTAGATTCTATGCTATACTTATGATAGTTATGCCTAAGGAATAACCTACTACTTATGATGCTTATGGATAAGTTACTTATTACTTATGATGCTTATGGATAAGTCATGGAATGTTTATATCATGATACTGCATATGCTATTAATATGCTAAGTTACAATGTCACCATGTTCATGAATGATGGTTAGGACATGAATACATGATTCAAGTATTAGTTGCATGGTTAAACGCATGTGTAATAAGTTTAAAGGAAAAAAATTTATTCCACTGCATTAAGATGTTTATATGCCCTATGTATGTTAGCGTAACGCCGCCTCTTGCCACACCGTAAGGTGAGGGAAAAAGGCGGGCGTTACAGCTGATATTACTCTCATAACAAAAAATATTATGGCAGTGTTTATCACTCTCTCGTTCATCTCAAATTGGCCAGTCTCGGGATCTTCCATAGTTTCTATAGGATCTTCCTTAAATATTTCAGAATCTTCCTCAAACATTTCAGGATCTTGTTCTGGGTCTTCCTTAGAATCTTCTAGATCCTCTGGAAACTCATGGCGAAGTAGTTGCTTACATAATTCAGTATATGAGATACAACATTCATAGCGTCCCCATATTTGGTGTGAAACTTCTCTTGCACGCCTTGGCAATGAACGAATCAATGCTCTAATTCTATAGTCATCCAAGATTGGAAACTCTTCCTGCTCGAATTTTCAAAATAGTCGATCCAATTTTCCTATATTTTCTTGGATTCCAAGAACTGGACTATAGTCAACTTCCTTTATATGCTCCATTAGCTTACTGCATGCCCCCATGGGCTGGATCAGATGGTAAGGCGCCTGCTGCTTAAATCGGAGGTCTCAGGGTCGAGGGTCGCCATTTGCACACGGGGATAAAACTCTGGTCTGCTGGCATTAAATTCCCTCGACCCCAGGCGCCTCACCACACCAGTGATAACCGTGATTTACCTCCTCCGTGTTGGTCCTGGGGCGGGCTGGCGGGGGCGCTGGGGGCGAGCGTTTCGCCTTTTGAATCCATTAGCTTACTGCATCGCTCATAGCAACGAATCGTGGTGCATATCTCATGCGACATCTGGAATTGAAAAATGATATTGCCTGTACAAAACCGACATACCAGTAACAAAATCAATTTTTTTTCAATTCGCACATATGCATAGAAAGATACATACAAGCAAATAAGAAAATATAAGGGGGCGTTTGGTTTGCTCCATTTTCTATTTTCATTTTCCAGAAAATCACATTTTCTCATTTTCTAGAAAATGACTTTCTTTCATTCTCTAGTTTTCCAGAAAATGCTATATCTTTTTCTGGAAAACAAGGCTGAAAAATGCAAACCAAACACGTTTTCCAGAAAATCACATTTTCTACAGAAAATGAAAATGGAAAACAAACCTACCAAACGCCCCCTAAGTTTTCTTTACTTGAGTAGCTACAGTTGATTATGCTACTTGGACTAATAGATTTGGATGCTTTACTGTCGTTGTTTCACCTAAGCCCATTTAAGTTTAGGTTCAACCTATTGATCAAATCAATTAGTTTGGTTCAGGTTTTTAATCAAACTGGTTTGGTTAAATCAACTAATGATTTGAACTAGACCTGGTTTGATTGGACCAACCTAATCTCATTAAACCAAATTCAAGTCTAATTGAATAGTTTGGTTCAAATAAAATAAACCAAATATAAAAGTAATTTCACTTATAGCACTTTGGTAGACTTTTTTTGTTTGTGAAAGGTCTATGGGTCGACCCTTGCATGAGGCATCTTTTTGCTTTTTTCCCGTTATTTAAATAAACCAAACTTTTCCTTACAAAAAAACCTAATCCCTTTTCTTTTCTCTTCTCTATGCCGATTCTTCTTCTCCACGTTGCCGCTGCCTCTGCGGTTTCTGCACGCCAACTCCTAAGATGCCGCAGGTTCAAGAAGAAAACAACCACGACACATAGTCGCGAGTTTTCGGCGACTAGCGTTGGATTCTCGCCCGGCAAGAGAAGAGAACGACGGAGACAAACTCCGACAGTGATCGATGGAGAGAGATAACGTCATGCTTTTACAATCTAATGCTCTGATACCGATCATGGATCTTAAGCATGAAACGATTCATCAAATAAACTGTATTTACAGTGATTGGATGATCTTCTCTTCCTCTTGTTGTCAAGAAAACAATCACAATATTGAGTGATGTCTCTCAGCTACGAAACAAATCCCTTACAGATTAATACTCTCTTCTATTCTCTTTTTCCCTGTCATGGATTGCATTTGGACGCTCATTATATAAGGGGAAGAGATCTCTTCCTCTATCTCCATTAATGAAGGATGTGAAAAGTTGGAAGATTGAAGATGAAGGGGTGCTCTCTTCCTCTTCCTCTTCCTCACTAGTTTATGTAACTTTTTATAGATTTAACAACACTACAAATTATACGAAACTGTGATAGTAGATACAGAGTTCATGATAAAGTCGTTATCGATCAATCGTTTACACCAACAAGGTGTAAATCTACTTGCTTTAAGCAGAGGCCAGCAATTTCTGGGCCTGCTTCTCGTACCTAAATCCATTTCCCATGGAGGTGTCAGCGGTCCACACGAAGATGCCGCCGAGCTTCCCTTGCTTCTTCAGCTGATTACAGGCAGTAAAGAAGCCGTTTTGGGGCGTCAGCCCGCCGGGATTCTCCTCCGTGTTGAAGCTCGCCAGAACCCGCCCTCCTCTGTAGTTGTTCCTCTGCTCGTCGAAGTACTCTAGGAATTCCGCCGCCGTCGTTCCGCTCGCGTACGCGTAGAACTGGAAGTTCACGTAGTCGATCACCGCGCCGTGCTTCCTCCACAGCGCCTTGTAGTGACTTTGCACCTCATCGTCGTCGAACGGCGCGATGGAGGCGAAGGAAATGGCCCCGTTTCCCTTCAGCCGCGTCACCAGCTGCCCGATGCTCTCCGCGAAGGCGTCGGGCGCCGCCCGGAAGTGCTCGTAGTCGACGTCGATGCCGTCGATGTGGTACTGCTGGATCAGGGAGGTGAGCGAGTCGACAGCGTTATTCACCCAGGAGTTGACGGACTCTGGCGCGAAGTAGGCGGAGCCGTCGCCCACGGAGTCACCGCCGAGGCTGAGGGCGACCTTGACGTTGGGGTGGGCGCGCTTGATGGCGGCGATGGCGGCGGGAGACAGGTTCTGATTGTCCCAGAAGATGTTGAAGCGGCCGTTGGTGGGGGTAGGGGAGGTAGAGGTGGTGTAGTCAATGGCGAAGGCGAGGATGAAGTGGAACTCGACGCCGGGGGAAATGGGGACGTCGGAGAAGCTGACGCCGGAGAACTCAGCGCCGATGTATTCTCGGAAGATATTGGAGGTGGAGGAATAAGGCAGAAAAAAGAGGAGGAGGAGAAAGGAGAGCAAGAACATAGAGGGGGAAGAAGCCATCGGAGCAATTGAAGCTTGCTGTTACCGTATCGGCGTTGCTTCTTATAGGATTCGCTTCGGAGCTTAATTGGATCCGCACTCCGAATTATCACTCTTCCTTGGATCCGATAAGGAGAGTACAAGAAAAAATTACAAAATGAAATGAAATTATTCGTGGCCAGATGAAAGCTAAAGGAAATGGTTAAGTAACGGCGTGGGAGAACGTAACAGTCGTCGACACCGTAAACTTACTGCCGCCGGCCAAGTTAATTTATTTTATGAAGTTGGAGATTTCGTGGTGTTTAATTTGTTCCATGTCAATTCAATAATTAAAATCTCATTAGGTTGAGCTGTTATCTTCCTGTAAGTCAAATCAATCGAAAATTAAACGTTTTACTGAACTGTTCGTGGAAATTCAGTATTACCCTTTTTATATAATTTTCATAATTTTAAAAATATATATTGTATTTCCGTTATATCCCTCTATTTTTTTTACGAAACAATCACGTAAATTTATACGTATGCGTCTCCAAATTTTTCTCTATCAATTAAAAAAATGAGAGATCTTAATTTATCTATACATAGTACCGAATAGATTCTATATCGGGTCTATCCATACTCCCACTTTCACTAAACACATCTCATTTACTAGAAAATTTTACCAAAGGGTATACGTAGCTTTTCAAATTAATCAAAAGGTGTAAGCTACTTTAATGTTTATCAAAAAATATATTTTTTCAATACTTTTCTCATTTTATCCTTCTGTCAAATCTAACTTATATACATACAATCTCTTTTTTCTTTTCCCCCTCTCTCTTATGCATGCAACATATTTTCTCTTTTCTCTCCTCTTTTATCATTCCTCCCTCTTTTACATGTATTTTCTTTCTCTTTTCTCTTCTCATCCTTCTCTCTTTTAGATGGATGCATGCATAATATAGGAAAAATATCAAGTCGACGTTGGACTTGATATTTTTCATATCAGGCCCACATTGACCCTGATATTTTTCATATCAGGCACAACGTGAACCTGATATTTTCATATCAAGCCCAACATGGGCATGATATGAAAGTTGTTCAACTTCGAAAGGATTGTCATTGACTGCGGCAGCGACGATGGCTAGGATGTCAACTAGTTGGGGCTACAGGAGATCTCTGACCAGCTTCATTCAGTGACGCATCAATCCACCGATGTTATTTTTGCATTTTTCTTGAAGTTCTCTGCTTTTTAATTTTGATTCGAATTTTTTTTCGAAAACAAATTTTAAGAATTAAAAGGAAAATAAATGAAATAAAATTTTATTATTAAATGATTAAAATGAATTGAAACCTGCGTACTTTTTAGATTTATATTTAAATTAATTAAAATATTCTTTCATTAAATTAAAACTAAAAGATGATATCAGATCCACGTTGGCCCTAATATGCAATCCATATCAGGCCCAATAGCCCTAATATGTAATCTTCTTGATTCTTCCTTATTACATTTTAACACCTCAGAGAAGTCCAAATAAATAATGGAGAGCATATTTGAACTCCTTTTAACCTAGAGAGCTCCAATTATAAAAATTTCAATTTTCGTGGATTTATGAGGTTACAAGGAGTTCAAATATGTTGTACATTGTTTATTTGAACTTTTCCGATGTAATAAGGAAGAATCAAGAAGATCACACATTAAGGTTGTTGAGTCTAATATGGATTGCATATCTGGCTCACGTTGGGCCTGATATGATCTTTTAGTTTTAATTTAATAAAAGAATATTTTAATTAATTTAAATATTAATATTCAAATCTAAATCTAAAAAGCACTCAGGTTTCAACTCATTTTAATTATTTGATGATAAAATTTTATTTCATTTTATATTCCTTTTAATTCTTAAAATTTATTTTTGAAAAAAAAACTCGAGTCAAAATTAAAAAACAGAGAACTTCAAGAACAATGCAAAAATAATATCGGTAGATCGATATACCATTGGACAAAGCTAGTCGGAGATCTCCCGTAACCCCAACTGGTTGGCGTCCTAGCCGTCGTCGCTGTCGTAGTCGACGATGGTCCTATCGAAGTCGAACAGCTTTTATATTAGGCTCACGTTGGGCCTCATATGAAAATATCAAGACCAATGCTGGTTTGATGTGAAAAATATCATGCCCAACTTGGACCTGATATTTTTTCCATATTATGCATACATCTATCTAAAAGATAGAAGAAAGAGAAGAGGAAAGAGAAAGGAAATGCATGAAAAAAAGGGAGGAATGAGAAGAGTGAAGAGGAAAGAGAAGATAAGTTGCATGCATAAGAGAGAGATGAAAGGAAAAAGAGATTGTATCAATATAAGTTATATTTGAAAGAAGGGTAAAATGGAAAGAGTACTAAAAAAAGTGTGCTTTTTAGTAAACACCAAAGTAGCTTGTGCCTTTTAGTTAATTCGAAAAGTTATGTGCGCCCTTTGGTAAAATACTGCATTTACTAAATACATCCATCAATAATTTATTTTATCACAAATTTTTTTAAATACACCCCATAATATTTCTATTTTACCCTTTCTAATTAAACCCTAAAACCCCCAAAAAAACATAGTGTCAAAAAACTAGGCATCTCCAACTTTCCCTACCTCCTCTTTGTCTCTCTCTCTCTCATCTCTTCAGCGCACGAACATCAATCAGACTTCAGCAACATGATTTCTAGCAACAAATCTCTTTCTCATCCCTAGTCGAGAAGAGAGACTTGCACGAGAGGTACAATCATCACAAGAAAAGGTATAATCATCACAAGTACTCCAAGAATAGGTACCACCACAAGTACGACAACAAGAAAATGTGCATGAATAGGTACCTCCACAAGAAAATTTAGCTTGGAGAATGAATGAGGGTGAAGGAGAGCAAGCTCCCATTAGAGGGAACAAGGAAGATGATAAAATATTATGCGAACCATTTCTAGGTGGTCCACATGATCCATCACTGTTGTGGAGTTTTAACATGCACATACCGTCAAAATTTTAGTTTGGTAAAAAAAATTGTCTCATTCTGATTTTCGAGTCAAAAGTTATGCTTTTGAAAAATTTGCTACATTGTGGGACAGCTATAACGTAGTAAACTTTGAAAAATATAACTTTTGACTTGAATATCATAATAAGACAATTAGTTTTTTTGAATCATAGATCTTTAAATGAATTTCGATAAAAAAAATATCTCATTATAATATCCGAGTCAAAAGTTGTGATTTTTGAAAGTTTGTTATACAATTATAGTAATTATACAGTTGTAGCAGCTACTATCGAGTAGTTGCTATATGACAATAGCTACTACAATTGTGTAGCACAATTCCGAGAATCATAATTTTTTACTTAGATATCAAAATGACCAAAAAAACAAAAATTTGAATTGAATTAGAAACTTTCGAAAATCATAACTTTTGACTCGAAAATCAAAATAAGATGATTCTTTTCAGAATTATAGATCTTTGAATGAGTTTAAAAAAAATGTATTATTCTGATATCCAAGTCAAATTATGATTTTTGAAAGTTTACTATACAATTATAGCAGCTACACAGTTATAGTAGCTACTCGATAGTAGATACTACAACATGTAGCAACTACTATTGATTAGCTTAGTAAAAAAAATATGATGAACCAGGCAGCAGACAAATTGAACCTGGGGTGACCAGCCTGGCCCCACGGAAGTTTTCCACCGGTCACCAGGGTAAATTGGGAAGCGCTCGCGGTTAGCAGTCTAGAAGCCCAACATCCCAGGGTTCGTGTCCCATTTGGAGGAAAATTTCCTGTAAAATGCGTCGTAGCTGGGGATCGAACCACGGATGCCTGGGTTAACGACTAGTTACCTTACCTTATCCGGGATCATGATCGGGCTTTGGTTTGGAAGGATGGTAGGGGTCTTGGCGAGCTACCTGGGGGAGGTCCACATTTTCAGGCACTAGCCGATGCTGCTGCTCCTCAGGAGGCTCCTACTACTGCTGATTACGACTATGAGCCTGAGCCAGACCTACGATGGCAGATTTCCGAGCTGGATCAGACGATTCAGCATGATATTCATGTACGTGAGCTCTATCGCGAGGAGGTCCGCTCGGAGATCCGATCTTTCGACTGCAGACTGACAGTGATGGGGTCTGATGTCTCTGGGGTTCACACATTGCAGCAGACCTGGTACGATGAGTTGCGCCAGCACACATTCCCTGGAGGTGCGCCCTCTGCCAGTACTGCACTGGGGCCTGTTATTCCTGATGATGTGGACGATCCTATGCAGGCTGACCCCCCCCCAACCCCCGCTGACGATTGACTGTACTCTGTGCTTGTTTGGTGATTTCAGACTATTTGACGGATCTGTCCGTCCCGACTATTGCCTGTTTTGGCGTGATATTGACTTTGATGCATTGACTTGCATCGAACTATTTGTCTGAATGTTTTATATCTTACCACTATGACTATTTTTGATGTATATCTTGCCATCGTTTGCTTATTAGTGGTTCACATGATTACTATCTATATGTTTGCGTTGTTATGATTTTGCTTATGATACCATGTCCATATGATACATATGCTAGTTGTGCCATGCCTTATCTTTGTCATATGTGTTCATATGTTTATCAAAATAAATCAATTATACCTTTGTTGTTTTGGGATACCCCTAGGGTTGAGGGGGAGTCTGATTAAACTTAACAGCCTATCTAGACCCTTTTCGATGTTCGACAAAGGGGGAGAGTGTGGTTGGTTAAGTTTAGGATGATCATGTTGTAGGGGGAGGATCCTGATTCCCCTATGATTATGGAATTTGAGAAAATTGATTGAGAATCCCTAAACTTAAAATCGGGTTGTCAAACAACAAAAAGGGGGAGATTGTTGATGCAGTCTGACCCTGATTGTTGTTTTGGTGTTGACACCGATTTTAGTTTAGGTTGATGATTATGATTATGATTAAGTCCTGATCGGGGATTAGGCATGGTATGGAAAATCCTAGCTTGGAGGGCTAGGTGTTGGAAAATCCTAACCTGGAGGGTTAGGTGTGAAAAATCCTAGCTTGGAGGGCTAGGTGTGGAAAAGTCCTAACTCGGAAGGTTGGGTGAAAAGTCCTAGCTTGGAGGGCTAGGTGAAAAGTCCTAACTTGGAGGGTTAGGTGAAAAGTCCCAACTGGAGGGTTAGGTGAAAAAGTCCTGGCTTGGAGGGTCAGTCCTAGCTTGGAGGGCTAGGTCTGGAAAAGTCTTAATTCGGAAAGGTTGGGTAAAAGGTCCTAGCTTGGAGGGCTAGGTGAAAAGTCCTAACTTGGAGGGTTAGGTGAAAATTCCCAACTTGGAGGGTTAGGTGAAAAAGTCCTAGCTTGGAGGGCTAGGTTGGATGAAACCCTAGCTTGGAGGGCTAGGTTTGAGTCCCTGGATCGGTCTGGTGACCGATCAGGGAAGTTGGCATGCTGCTCCTTCGTAGATCGGTCCGGTGACCGATCTAGCAATGACTGATAGGTCTGGTGACCGATCAGGGAGCACACAGTGAGGTTGGGAACCTACTATGCGGCTCCTGATCGGTCTGGTGACCGATCAGGGAGCAGGCAGTTGCCTCACTGCTTGGCTTCTGATCGGTCTGGTGACAGATCAGGAGCAGGCAGTTCACTCACTGCCTTGCTCCTGATCGGTCTGGTGACCGATCAGGGAGTACTCAGTGAGTTGAGTTCCCCCACTGATCAGCTACTGAACGGTCTGGTGACCGATCCACGACCTAGGATATGATTTCTGCAATTACTGTTCACTCAGAAGTGGACCGATCAGGCTTGAGCCTGATCGGACAGTGGCTATCCTGATCGGTCTGGTGACCGATCAGGCCTATGTCGCCGCGAAAGCTGGGAGTCCCAGTAAAGCGGTAGATCGGTCTGGTGACCGACCCACGAGCCCTGGATCGGTCCGGTGACCGATCACTTTAATTCAAAATGCATTGTCAGACGCTCTGATCGCGCCTGAACATATCTGATTCTCTGCGCTTAACATCTGATACACGATTTTCTACTTGATATGATGTGCTAATACTCTGATTGAGCTGCAGGTGACAGGGAAGGATTCAAACACTCAAGGAGAGTCAATGGAGGCATTTCGTTGGAGCAGGTTTGCCCATTTGCCATCTCAGGTTGCAACGGCTGGAGCTGCAGACTGGAGCTGCTGACTGGAGCTTGGCTGAGGGAAGCTCAGGGAGTCCAGGGAGAGCTCAGTGGTAGCTGGCGTTGGCAAGTGAGCAGCTGGAGGCTGCAGTGAGATGGTGTCACTTGGCGTTCAGTGGAGAAACAAAAGGAGCGGAGCGGAGAAGAGCAGAGTAGAGTTCTGGGAAGTGTCTGCTGGCTTGAGTTCTTACTGCGCGATTGTTTTCTCCACACTTTGCTTGTGCGATCTGTTGTTCCATCATCTTGAGCAAGCAACTGTAATCTTTGAAGCAACCATCTGCTACTTGAGCATTGGGAGGAAGAAACGAGAGGCTTGGTGAGTCCATCAGCGAGAAGACACGAAGAAGGAAGTTCTTGCGTGAGATCGTCGCTAGGTGGAGCTCGAGTGAAGCGCTGCTTGTGTTCTTGCATGTCCTAAGTGCTAAGTAAGATCCTTCTTGTGTTTCATTGTGCTTAATACTTCATCCTTGTTGAAACGCTGTGGAGAGGTTACTCCACCGAGAAGGAGGTTGCTTTCTATCCAGATTTTCCGGGGCTTGATCTGCTGACGATAAAGGGATCGCCCACCTTAAGGGCACGCCAAGGAGTAGGGGCAAGTTATCCCCGAATCTTGTAAATCCTCTTGTTAGCGTTCTTGTGTTTGCTCATAGTTTAGGGTTTAGTTTTCTGCAAATACTCTGTTTTATTGTGCTTCCGCTGTGCTACTAACGATTGAAGTGCAGAAAATCGATAAGTGTTAAAGTCCAAGTGATTGGCTATATTCACCCCCCCTCTCTAGTCATCCGAGTTCCAACAAGTGGTATCAGAGCTTGGGGCTCTGTACAAGCGGATTAATAACCGAGAGCTATCTACAATGGATTTGAGAGAAGGATTTTCAACCACCCGACCTCCCTTCTTCGATGGCGCAGATTTCCAATATTGGAGATCGAAGATGGAGTATTACTTGAAGATGGACATCAACACTTGGTTCGCGGTGAACGAGGGTTTTACCCCTCCAAAGGATGATGAAGGCAAAGAACTCGAATCATGGCGTTGGACGGCGGAACAAACTCGAAAGAGCGAAGCCGACGCGAAGGCGGTGGTCACCCTACAATGCGGCATGAACAAAGACCAACTCATCAAGGTTGGTCCATTCACAAGTGCAAAAGATTTGTGGAACAAGCTCATCGAACTTCACGAGGGCACCCGAGATTCAAGAATCGCCAAGAGGGACTTGTTCCTCAACCAAGTTCAAAATCTCTCCATGAAGGAGAATGAAACCATAAGTGAACTCCATAGCCGGTTCAAGGAAGTCCTCAATGGTCTTCATTCCATTGATGAAAAGGTCAGAATCGTGACTTTGTGAGGTATGTGTTGAAAGCATTTCCACGGAATGCTTTGTGGTCATCCATGGTGGATGCCTACAAAGTTTTCAAGGATTTATCAATTGTTAAACTAGATGATTTGTTTTGTGAAATGGAATTGCATGAAATGGCTAACAAAGGCCCCAAGGAGAAGGGGATTGCCTTAGTTGCAGGGGAAAGATCCAACAAGAAGAAGAAGGAGAAGAAGAAGGAGAAGGAAGTCTCTTCATCTTCATCCTCATCCGAATCCGATTCCGAGGAAGATGGCAGCGGGTCTTCTTCCTCCGAGATGGAAAATTTTGTTTGAAGGATGATGAGAAGGGGTCGACGCTTCAAGGGTAAAGCTAACCCTAGTGAAGCTAAAGTTGATAAGTCTAATGCTTCTTGTTATGAGTGTGGTAGGAAAGGGTATTTCAAGAGTGAATGCCCAAAGGTAAAGAAGAAGGAGGAGAAATCCAAGAAGAAATAGGAGAAATCAAAGAAGAAGAAGAAGGCCTTGAAGGCCACTTGGGATGAATCCTCATCAAGTTCATCCGATGAAGAAAAGGCGGAGAAGAGCACACGGCATATGACACTCATGGCTCTTGGAGATCAAGAAAGCAGTGATGAATCCTCTGACTCCTCAAATGCGGCTTCATCATCTTCAGATGATGAAGAGGTAACCTCTCCTGAACTTGAGAAGTGTTATAGAGCAATTGCATCTTAATCAATATGTTGAAAAAGTCAAAGAATAAGGTTAAATCATTGCAATTAGAAATTGAACAATTGAAGTCATCTAGGGATGAGAACATAGACGACTTGCATGTTGAAATGTTAGAGGATGAGATTAAATCTTTGAAAATTGAGATTGAACATTTGAAATCCTTAGGGATGAGAATGTAGATGATTTACATGTTGAATTGTTAGAGGATGAAAATAAAACATTGAAGAGTGAAGTTGAGAGACTCAAGAATATTCTTGAGAAGTTCTCAACAAGCTTAAAGACCCTAGACATGATTTTGAATGTCCAAAGGGCGGTCTACAATAGGGCCGGTATTGGTTACCGACCCAAAGAACTATCATTTGTGTCTTTGATGTCTAGGATGTTGATGCAGTCTGGCCCTGATTGTTGTTTTGGTGTTGACACCGATTTTAGTTTAGGTGGATGTTTATTGATTATGATTAAATCCTGATCGGGGATCAGGCATGTTATGGAAAATCCTAGCTTGGAGGGCTAGGTGTTGGAAAATCCTAACCTGGAGGGTTAGGTGTTGAAAATCCTAGCTTGGAGGGCTAGGTGTGTGAAAAGTCCTAATTCGGAAAAGGTGGGTGAAAAGTCCTAGCTTGGAGGGCTAGGTGAAAAGTCCTAACTTGGAGGGTTAGGTGCAAATTCCCATCTTGGAGAATTAGGTGAAAAAGTCCTGGCATGGAGGGTCAGGTCCTAGCTTGGAGGGCTAGGTTTGGAAAAGTCCTAATCCGGAAGAGTTGGGTGAAAAGTCCTAGCTTGGAGGGCTAGGTGAAAAGTCCTAGCTTGGAGGGCTAGGTGAAAAGTCCTAACTTGGAGGGTTAGGTGCAAATTCCCAACTTGGAGGGTTAGGTGAAAAACCCTTAGCTTGGAGGGCTAAGGTGGTTGGAGCCCCTGGATCGGTCTGGTGACCGATCAGGGAGTTGGCATGGTGCTCCTTCGTGGATCGGTCCGGTGACCGATCCAGCGATGACTGATCAGTTGGTGACCGATCAGGGAGTATTCATTTCACCCACTGATTGGCTCTGATCGGTTTGGTGACCGATCAGGGAGCAACGTAGGTTGAGTTCCCTTGCTGAACTGCTCCTGATCGGTTGGACGATCAGGATCACTGCAGATCGTTGGGAACGGTCCAGTGTCGAGGTTTCTCTATGATCGATCAGACGGAGTGATGTTGACGCTGATCGGTCTGGTGACCGATCAGGATGTTTCCTGATCGGTCTGGTGATTGATCAAGAGGTCTGGACTGCGAAGCTCAGAAATCGCTCAATAAAGGAGTGGATCGGTCCGGTGATCGATCCACAACCTGGGATCGGTCTGGTGACCGATCCAGGAGAGTCTCAAAGAAATCGCGATTTCTAATCGAGCGTTGGGGACCGATCAGGACGGAGCCTGATCGGTCTGGACCCAGCCTGATCGGTCTGGTGACCGATCAGGAGGTTCTCCGATCGGTCCGGTGACCGATCAATTTAATTCAAATTGCACTGTCAGGCGCTCTGATCGCGCCTGACCATATCCGATTCTCTGCTGCTTACCTCTAATATTTGATTTACTGTGTGATATGCTGCGCTAACACTCTGATTAAGCTGCAGGTGACAGGGGAGGATTCAAACACTCAAGGAGAAGTCAATGGAGGCTTTCCTTGGAGTAGGTTTGTCCGTTTTCCATCTCAGGTTGCAACGGCAGGAGCTGCAGACTGGAGCGGCTGACTGGAGCTTGGCTGAGGGAGCTCAGGAAGTCCAGGAAGGGCTCAGTGGTAGCTGGCGTTGGCAGTGAGGCAGCTGGAGGCTGCAAGAGATGTTGTCACCTGATGCTGAGTGGAGAAACAAAAAGGGTGGAAGAAGGCTTCGAGGAAGCAGAGTTTGTGAACTAAGTTCTTGCCGCGCCTTGTGTTCTCCACAACTAGCTTGCTGTGTTCCTGAAGTTGTCATCACCTTGAGCAAGCGATTGCATTCTTGAAGCAACCGTCCATTACTTGAGCGCTTGAAGGAGAGAACAAGAATCTTGGAGTCCGACAGCGGGAAGACACGAGGAAGGGTTTCTTGCGTGAGATCGCCGCTAGGTGGAGCTCAGGAAAGCTTGCTGTGTTCTTGTCTTTGCTGAGTGCTTGAGTAAAATCTTTCTTGTTGTTTCATTGAGCTTAAACATTTATCTGTGATTGAAACGCTGTGGAGAGGTTTCTCCACCGAGAAGGAGGTTGCTTTATATCCGGTGCTAACCGGGGCTTGATCTACCGATGATCAAGGCATCGCCCACCTTAAGGGCACGCCAAGGAGTAGGGGCAAGTTATCCCCGAACCTTGTAAACCCTCCTTGTTAGCGATCTTGCTAGTTGTAGTTGTTTCCCTTCATTTTCTGTTTCTGCATTTTCTGTTTTCATACTTCCGCTGTGCTACTAACAAAGTGAAGTGCAGAAATTGAATTTGGGTCTAAGTGAAAGTGATTGGCTATATTCACCCCCCCCCCCTCTCTAGCCATCTGGTTTCCAACAAGTGGTATCAGAGCTTGGGGCTCTGTTTACGGCTTAACATCCGAGAGTTATCAACAAGATGGCTTTGAGAGAAGACTTCTCCACCACCCGACCTCCATTCTTTGATGGTGCCGACTTTCAATATTGGAGATCAAAGATGGAATATTATTTGAAGATGGATATCCACACTTGGTTCGCAGTGAGGGAGGGCTTCACCCCTCCTAAGGATGACGAAGGCAAAGAACTTGAGTCGTGGAGATGGACTGCCGAACAAACTCGAAAGAGTGAAGCCGACGCGAAGGCGGTTGTCACTCTACAATGTGGCATGAACAAAGACCAACTCATCAAGGTTAGTCCTTTCACAAGTGCAAAGGACTTGTGGAACAAACTCATTGAGCTTCACGAGGGCACCCGAGACTCAAGGATCGCAAAGAGAGATTTGTTCCTCAATCAACTCCAAAATCTCTCCATGATGGAAAATGAATTGGTAAGTGAGCTCCATAGCCGGTTCAAGGAAGTTCTCAATGGGCTTCATTCGATTGATGAAAAGGTCGAGAATCGCGATCTTGTGAGGTATATCTTGAAAGCCTTTCCAAGGAATGCTTTGTGGTCATCCATGGTGGATGCATATAAAGTTTCCAAGGATCTATCTATTGTAAAGTTAGATGACTTATTTTGTGAGATGGAATTGCATGAAATGGCTAACAAAGGCCCCAAGGAGAAGGGGATTGCTTTAGTTGTAGGGGACCGATCCAACAAGAAGAAGAAGGAGAAGGAAGTCTCTTCGTCTTCATCCTCTTCCGAATCCGAGTCCGATTCTGAAGAAGATGGAAGCGGCTCCTCATCCTCCGAAATGGCGAACTTTGTGAGAAGGATGATGAGAAGGGGTCGACGCTTCAAGAGTAGAGGTAACTCTAGTGAAGCTAAACTTGATAAGACTAATGC